>SNQJ01S0035952.1:21288-54987 GCA_010110895.2 Picea sitchensis | reverse complement strand
AAATAAAAGAATAAATCAAGAAAGGAATAAAGGCAAGAACGGGCTTGAAAAAAAATGCATCCATGACAGGTACAGCTCGCCTTCTACAAAGGCACCCACAGATAACATTATGCATCCTTGGCCCTCATTAACACCCACATGTATGGACATCCCCTAGCCACATCACCTCACTTACATGGCTTGGATGAAATCTTCCTAGAAACTTTCCTTTTCTTGTGGACACTAACCCAATAGGATGTCTTGTCTTTTTCTCCAATCTTGTATTGCGGGTCTTTGTAATGTCTTTGACCTATAGACTAATATATTAGGGGTTTTATGCATATGTTTAATAATATTGATGATAAAATGTGATTGACATTTCTATGATCCCTGTGACTGATGAGCCCATGAAGGGCGTATATTTTGATGTGCAGGACCATGCCCGACGGACAGGTACCATTTGGACTGGTACACATGGGGATATGATCAATTCGAACCTCCATGAGGATGAAGAGCCCACCAGATGGATGTTGAGACCCCATCAGGGGGTAGAGATAGGATGGTGGTTGATCAGGGTTTTGCATCGGAGAAGAAGAGGACGTTCCATCAGAGGCACTTTGGTAGAGGCCGGCCTAGGGGGATTGACCCACTTCCAGTGAAACGTTTTCCCTGAATAGCCCAAGATGTCACCTATGGGCTCATGACGTCATCCTGAGCGTGTGGCAGTTTCACAGGGTAGTTGGCACGTGTGGCATGATGGAGAGGCCCAAAGAGGGCTAACGTTTTACTCTTTATTGCTACATTTGCCTAAAAAAGGGGCTAACATCTCCCTTAGAAGGGGTGACATCTCACTTTTTTCTCAATTAGGGTTTTAAAATGAACATTTAATGTAAAAATAGTATTATTTTGGTATTATGGCCTTGCTCAATTAGGGTTTTAAAAATGAACATTTAATGTAAAAATAGTATTTGGTCTTGGTATTATGGCCTTATGTATTCTTTTATGACCTAAAAAGTAAATTAGGTCATTGATACACCTTCTATATTGAGGGTTTCACTTTCTACTTTTGATGATTCTTCACTCCACCAATTTGGTGAGGTCTGAAATTTGCACCCCATTTGGGTTATTGGCTGATTTGAGGAAGGTACACTTGTCTAAGGAAGAGATTTTTTGGCATCTCTATGGTGTTTTTCTTGAAGGAAGGTGCTGACAACCAGGCCGTGATTATTCTCTTTGATGACTTAGTATTTTCACAAAACTTCTTGATTGAATGTCAGCTTAATTTTTGCATCTATTTATAAATATTTTGAATTTAAAACCCTAGGGGACAAACACACAAGTAGGTCGCTGTCTCATGTCCCCTAATAGGAAAAAAATTTTAGCCATTAAAGAAGAAGAAGAGAGCCTAGCCATAGCTACACTCCTTTTTCTTCTTCCCTTAAGCTAGCCATACCTTTTGACTTCTATAGGAAGAGGACGTCCCAGGCCTAGGTTATCTACACCTAGGGTCATTTTCTTTTAGGGTTTGATGAAAGAGCCTTGCCTTAGCAACACTCTCCCTCTTTAAAACCTCTTGTCTTGACTTTGCTTTTCATTGAGCTAGTTGTTTGTCGGGAAGGAGGAGAGAGCACAAGGCATTTCTTTAGCAACACTGAAGTGAGCCTATCTCCCCTAGGGTTATGATTTTGGAGCCCTGCTTTAGCAGCACTTCAAAACGTATCCCTCTAGTCCTTTAAAATCTCATCTCCTTCAACTTTTGTGTTCTTCACCTATGACTCCATTAACCCTAAGGCATTGATCTAAGACCTTCAGTGTTGAAGTAGAGTGGGATCCAAACACTCTCAAACCTCTTGAAATTGAAACCCTAACTACACTAACCCTAGCATAGACTAACTTACTAACCCTAAGTTGTTGACGTCATCATTGAATATTTCATCTTTATTGCAGCAAGTTTTGACTTTTGAGTAATTGAATGGTAGTTCAAGGCATTAATTGAGTTAAGAATTTATTTTTTATATTGAATGTCATTTATTTCAAGTATTTATTGATGAAGTGATATTAATGCCATTGTTATCTTGTAAACATTGACTTCATCAACATTTACTTTCAAATTTCTCATATTGAATATAAGATAGTCATTGATTTATATGAGGTATTAACCAAGATTGCATGTATTAGTTTCCTTGTTGTGTTGTCTCAAGAAGGTGCTCTTGTTTTCTTTGGTTATACTCTATTATTGGTTGTTTAGCCGAGACTATCTGATTGGCGGTAATCTATGAAGGGGAACTTTGTCTTTGTGTTGTTAGCCTTTGCCTTTTCAAAACCCCAGGTTACCGGGGACGTCTCCCTTGGGCCTAGCCTCCCTAAATAGAAAGAACCTACCCATTGTGGTGACATTGGGTGGGGAAGGTTCCTGTTTTTCCAGTTTGACCTACTACTCCTTAGCCTTTCTTGTGTCTACAAACTATGCGATAACAATACTGATACATCATCATCATCAAAATTGTATACACCATAACTAATACATCATCATCATCAAAAACTAGATCCACCACAACTCATATATCATCGTCATCAAAATTGGATTCACCATAACCAATACATCAACATGGATGGGTGTCGGGTCTGTGACCGTAGTCAATGGAGGAAAACAAGAGCTTCTATCCCCAAACCTTGCATCTTGGGATCAAGCACCATGGACGAGACCTTGAACGTTTGTACCTAACCTCTCTTGGTTAACATTGATCACCTCCAAGGGTGTTATGGGTTCCACCACTAGGTTAGTTGTGCATCTTGAATGTGTCTAAAGGTCTATCCAAGGTCACAGGAGGAGAATAATGGGCATTTTTCCCTATATGATGCTTGTTGGGATCAATCTCCATGAGCAGTGCCTACTAACCACAAATATTCTACACCTATAGTTTTGAGCACATCCTTGAATGGAAAATTGAGACCCTTGTATGGTATCTTTGACCTTGTAGATGGACATATGTGCCACAGTTAAACCACAACATATGCCCTAAATGAGAATTTATCTCAGGTACACACCAAGAATCATTCTCCATGATATGGTTGGGGTTCTTTAGCATCCAAGTGGAATATAAAATTCATGAGTAGTTTTTTTTTAAATAAAAATGATCTTCGATGTCTAAACATGGTCAGAGGGGAAACAAGGGGCGCAATCCCTAAATGAATTTCTTTTAGAGGCAATTTAGTTAGCAGAGGCAAAACATTGGGACTTAGGCCCTACATGTTGCGTATTAATCTCAATCACCATGAAAAATGTGTGTAAAACCAAAACACAAACCCTTTTTAAGGGGTGTTTGGTATCAAGGTTGGATATGGATGCAAAGGAAATTTTTCAAAATGAGGATGGGTCATAGGGCCTTGAACATGGTCAAGGAAGGAAAAAAAGTTCCTTGGGATATTTGTGAATCTTCCAAGGCCCAAGAGACTTGAAGGAGTCCTCATACCAACACATGATTACTTTCAAGTGTTCTTTATAAGCCTTCGAGTGGGATACATGTGTCATGGGTAAGTCTTGTGCACTAAAAATAGGTATGGACCATGCCACGTGATCAAGGGGATAAAAAAGGGCCTTAATCCCTAATTAAACATTTTTTATCTCAAACATTGTGAACAAACCCTGGACATGGTGATAGGAGCCCTCGCTAGGAGGTATTTTCCCTATGAATTGAATATGAGGACCATTAAGATGTTTCACGCATAATGGATGGGTCTCGGGGCCCTATTCATAGTTTTGGTAGGGAAACAACATCATAAGGACATTTTCATTGGTTAGGGGAGGGAAACAACATCCTCAAGCACTAAATATAGTGTGTTTAGATCAATCACAATGAACATGTCCTAAAAACACCACATAAGAGCATGGATGGTTTGTGGGGCCTTGACCATCACCAAATAATGAAAACTAGTGTCTTATGATCTTATTTCAGTTTCTCGAGATCAAGATCCTGGAATAAGTACTCAAATAAATATTGAAGCATAAATAGGGTCAAGGGGGACATAATGGCCTTAATACCTATTGAACCTTCTCAATATCGAGCACCATGAAAAACACCTAGAAACCAGGACACGAGCCCTCCCTAGGGGCCCTTGACATATGAGTTGAATATCGATGTGTCTATCAAGTATTTGGAATCATTGATAGGCATTAGGTTTGTGACCATTGTCAAGGGAGGGAAATAAGAGTTTGTCGATGTGTTTTCATGACACCCATCAACTAGGTGATTTCAGTCCATAATTGAACCTATGTCTTTCTCAAATGGAGACCAACATTTTGAAATATGGAAAGTGCCATATTACCTTGACCTATTGATCATGAACATCGAACAAGTTTTTAAGAATTCAGAATCAATTTCAATGTTGCAGTTCTTCTTCATGCAATGCAAATGAGGATGGTTTCACTTTTGAAAAAAAGAGAATAAAAGAAAAGTATACCAAAAATAAGGAAATTGCATGTGTTCATTGTTGGTTTGTTTCTCTGAGTTACTCCTTTAACATGATTGACCCAGGTTCAAGTCTACTAGGGTTCCAACAAAGCCTCTAAAACTATCGGCCCTCCTGGTAAACCAGAAGGCAATGCAGTACACAGAGTGTACTATTCAATCTCACCCGAGACAGTCTTAATGGGTGACTGCAATACTCAAGTGTTTGCAGTCTAGGATTAAATGGGCATCTATTAGTGCGCATTGAGAGTTCTATTTACTTGTTAAGAAATATTATGTCATTCATCGATCTTATTTATTATGTTGTTGCTTATGCATGCATGTAAATCAAGAGATATAACTACTTCATAAAAGCATTCATCTAATATTTAACCACTAATAGCAAAGATATAAACAATAATCATTCCACACAACACATGATTTACTATGGTTCACCCCCTCTTGGGATATGTCCACAAATATTTGGCTCTAAGGCTCTTTTATTATGGTTTTGTGATGCATGGCATCGTGTGCACTAAAACTTCATTCATACATTCACAAAACAGACTCCTCGAACTTTAAGAGGCTGAATAGATCACACCAGGCTAATCAGCCTGCGATCTAAACCTCATGGTATAGTAACTTTTACCTCCCATAGATCAATAGCTTACAAAAAAAGTATCAAATAATATTTTTGTTACAGACCTGTTACTTTATCTCCTGTGAGAAACTTATAACAACAATCCCCCCCTAGACATCCTAGGTTTCTATTTATATCTATTCCCGGCTCATCAGCCATTACATTCTCTTAGAAAAACCCTAACCTAATTAGGTCTTCTTGCATGATGGCCTTGTGCGCTTTTCTCCTCTACATGTGCACTTTCTTCCATTTCTTTTATGTCAGTGGTATGTATTTTCCTTCTTCTTGCATGCACACCTCACATGATTTTCTTCCAACTGTCTCTCCTCCATGTCGTGCCTCTTCCCCAAAATGGGATTATTCCCAACAGCCCCCAACACTGAAATTGTGACTCATCCAAAGTCACTACTTGACTTGTTCCACTGTCACTACTTGCCTCCTGCTTCGAATACCGGTTGTTGTAGTGCTTCATACATATACATTGTTCATTGCCATTGTTTTTTAGCCTCACTGTTCTTGTTGGCCATAGCAGTGAACACCTTCTCTGAGATAGGAGACTATAGTATCTCTCTACCTTCAACTCTGATCTTCTCAATGTTCTTCTTAGATGATTCACTCCCCATGACAAACAACTCCACCTTTTCTTGCAAGGGATCTAATGACACCTTTCTTGATGTCTTTTTTGCTTGCAATGCTTTATCTTCCAACTCCAGGGCCTTCAGCTCGGTGGTCATTTTTATCTTCTCCAGCAATGACACTATTTTTTGTCACTACTTCACCTCCGCCATTGCTGTGTGGAGCTGGTTTTCCTTCTCTTGGAGTTTCTGAAGGCTCCCATCCTCTAGGAGGTGAGTCCAGAGTTGCGCGCTCTTCTCTAACAACTTGGTGACTGTCTGCATGCTTTGGTCAATTTCCTCCGCGGCTATTGTTGCCTCATGTTCACATTGCACTCTGACCTCTAGAGGAGTAGTGGGCGTGACCCACTCCTCCATATCTTTGATTCTCTCCTTATACTCTCGAATAGTCTGCTCTAACCTGCACAACTTCTCTCCCGATCACCCTACCTCATTGTTTGTGCTTTCAGGAATTGTTTGAAACAACGTGTGGATTTTTTGCTCCATCTCCTCCACTTTTTTCTTCTCTTATTCTTTTTGTTGTACCTCAAGGTTGAGGGCTTCCTTCAGCGATATAGTCTCTGTCTGGGCTATCTGTAACTTTGTGTCATCCATTCTTTCTTTGGACTAAATATCCTGTGCGAAGCTCACATGTAGTTTGTACAGTGATTTTGTTGGAATCTTGGCCAATGTCACATCTGACGTCTCGATGTATTTAAGGGGTTTCTGTGTTGTGGCTTCATCGATAAACATCATCTCCAGCATGATGATTAAATTGATGCTCGGTTGTGCTGCAAAATGCAGTGTCTCAAGAACTGGCACTCCTTCCTTAGACTGTGTGGATGTTTCTTTTTGTGTCTTTGTTGCCCCAATCCTTAACTGCTCCAACGTAGTTTTCACCTCTTGTACTTGATCGATGATTGAAGACCTATGCTTCTTTGCATTCTCCGATACTTCATCTAGTCTCTCGTTGATTTTTGTCACCACTAACTCCACATAGTCTAGGGTTAGTGATATATGGCTTTGTCGCTTGTGTGCCTTTTCCTTTTTTCAGCCACCACTAGTGTGCTCCAATGGCCGCTTCTCCTGGGTAGATGATGGATTAGGACTAGGGGGTCTCTGGGTATCCCCTACAGTGGTTGTCCCTATTTCTCTAGCCTCAGGAATCACTTGGGTTACTGTCCCTTTCTCTTCCTCCTCAAGGATTTCATGTGTCCCTGTGTCTATTTCTTCCACCTCAGGGATTTCCTGGGTCCTTGCATCTATCTCTTTCATGCACACTTATCTTGTTGAGTGTATGGGTGGTTGTTATGTGTGGGGTGGAGCCTGTGTATGCCCCCTTGGTGGTATATTTTTTTTGCATGATTTCTTCTTGGCTAGGGTGATTCCCCCCTCTTGGCCTTGGGCATTCCTCTTCTTGGTTCCTACGTCGTTGGTGTCTATTTGGTGTGTTGGGTCTAGTATGTCCTGCATTTGTGGTCATGCTCTTTGTACCATGGTTGGAATCCTGGGTACCTTCCATTCCTCAAGCCACTCCTGGACCTCTATTTGTATTTCCTTCTGCATGACGCAGTAGTTGAGTTGGAGCCATTCCTTGGCTTTGTCACACTTCACTTGCATCCATAAACTGTGGCGTGTTGCCCTGAAGTTGGCAACTTGTCCAAACTCCTGGACAGTTTCTAGTGTAATGTGCCATGTGTCTGCAATAAGGTCATGCATCTCTATGGAGTACCCTCAAAGATATATGTTTTCTCTTTCTTTCTCTTGGGGTCTACGCTATTGTGTAATGATATGTGTTTTGTTATGCCACACTTCCCCGGTCTCTCCATGTATTTGTTGTAGACTGGTTCTTTCCAACCAATGAGACTACTGAGGATGAGTAGCCATGAGTAGTGGCACTCAGAGCCCCAGTTCTGTGTGTCCTTTCAATCCTCCAAGAATGAATTCAAGAGGTACAGGGACCAGCTCATTGAGCTCCCCTTTGCACACTGTGTGACAGTGGTGACCACACCAGCCAATACTTCCTCCTTTCATCACTTGCGCATTAGTTTTCACCCAAGGAGTCTGGTAGAAAACCTTGTTGCAGAATCATTGATGTCATTGAACATCATTCCCTTGTTTCCTCGTTATGCACCATACTTAGCCTTGATCTCATATGAGATGGCCTTGGCTCTTGTTTTGTCCTCTAAGTACTTCTCCAGATTTTCCCCATCTGTGGGTAGCCCTGTGATTCCTGCGATGAGGCCCATAGTGATAGGCACTGGCCTATCTATCCATAAAATTATGTCATGAACACATGCAAGCAATTGCTTGACACAGGCGTTGGTAGGCTTTCCCCTCGCAAAGCTTCGGGCATCTAACAAGTTCATGATGTCAGTATTATACAACCCCAGGATCCACTGCGTCAGCTTTATCAGTGGCATGCCTGATGAGCCTACTCCCCTGCTTTCTAGGTAGACCTGTGACGCCAAGTTTGGTAACTTGGTAACATCGACTACATCATGGTTGGAGTATTTGATGGCAGT
The DNA here is from genome assembly GCA_010110895.2 of Picea sitchensis. Taxonomy (NCBI): domain Eukaryota; kingdom Viridiplantae; phylum Streptophyta; class Pinopsida; order Pinales; family Pinaceae; genus Picea; species Picea sitchensis. The sequence continues at coordinate 46,781 of SNQJ01S0035952.1, read as the reverse complement.
GAATCCTTTGATCATGTCGTCATCGAATCACACTCTTCTCAGAAGTTTTAGCAGAACCAAGGTCCCCTCTACTTGCGGTTGTGACCCTATGTGCATGTTGCTATCAGCTTGGCCCTTTTGATTGGTCTGTGGGGATGAGGCCCCCACCTATGGTAAACCCTCGTGTACTGCGGCATGTGATACCTCTGGTTCATGTCTCTATGGAAATGAGCCTATGGCCTGCCCGGTCTATCATTTCCCTTGCCCCCGTGAAGTATCGGACTACGTTCTTTCAGTGTCCTCCTCCATCTGCTCAACCTCCTGTGTTGGGTTTTGCTCCTCTTCTATCGTCATCGGGTTTGTTTCATACTCTGGTGTGTGGAGTTCATTCACATCCACCACTACAGGTGTCTCTTTCTTTCTTGTGTCTGTTGCGCGAGAATTATTGTGTGTGTTTCTTCTGGCCCTGTCCAACTCTCCAACTCATGGTGGTGACATTTCGATGGTGTCGAGGATCGAAATATGTGGAATCAATTAATGCTTGGATGAATTCTCTCTCTATTTCTCCTCTACTAGGATCTATGTTATCTCCTTAGCAATTGACACAATGGTTTTCTTTTCCCCACTTTTTCTGACTTTATAGCAGGACGACGGAATGACAACTATTCTGCACCGACAATTTTCCCCTTTTTCACTTTTGGCAGCTTGTTCTACATGTGGTACTGTTGTACATGTTAACTATTTTCCTTTGTGTCTTTTTTTCAAACTTTTTCCCTTTCCGTCGGCTCTGATTCGTTACCTTTATTGTAGGGTTGTTGCAATGCTACGGTCGTTACCTTTGTGTAGGGGTTGTTGCAATTCCAACCATTGTTTCCCTTTGGCGCATGACTCCTACATCTGTGACTTTTAGAATTGTCGCGATGTCCGACCATCGATCCTTTTTGCGACGCGCTGGGATTTTTGGGTACGCAGAGTCCTTGGCTTCTATACCCTTTGCTTCTTCTGCATTATTCTTATTTTGTTGTGATGACTCCATGACTTGTGTACGCAACCTCTTGTCCTTCTGTCGTATGGATTTTCTCACCTACGCACACGGATTTCCACACGATGTTTTTTTTTAATTGTGTGATAATTGTCAAGTTGTTGGTGGTCAATTGTCTTTGTACAGCTTCAGTTGACTCCCATTGATCATGCCCTTCAAGTCTGTCCCTTCCAAATCCATCAATTTTACAACTCCTTCATCTGTGACAATATTGACCTCATATGGTCCCAACTAATGCATTATGAACTTTCCTGGATGTCGAAAAATCTGTTTTCATATAGTAGGACTAGGTCTCCTTCCTAGAAACTTTTTCTCTTGATATGTCGGTCATGCCACACTTTGTCCCTTGCTTTCTGTACTTTTTGGTGGAAGCCTGCTAGAATCCTATCTTCTTCCATACTCATTAGCTGACTTAACCTTTCGTGTAATGCACCTCATTCTGTCATGTTTATAATTGTTGTGACACAGAGACTTGGTACCAAGAATTCTAATGGTACCATTGCTTCCTGTCCATACACCAATCTAAATGGTGTCTACCATGTCAAATTCTTACAGGTAGTCCTATATGCCCATAATACTGTTGGTATCTTTGAATCCCAGTCATCCCTATTGACATTGCAAATCTTGGTTAGGGCATTATTTAGAATCTTGTTAAAGGCTTCAACTATTCCATTTTCCTGAGGATGGTATGGCATAATTTTATGATGGTATACCTTGAATTATTCAGTCAGAGCTCTGATAGTGTTGTTGATAAAGTGAGTGCCTTGGTCACTCATAGGGATCCTTGAACATCCAAATCTAGTGAGCACATGTTCAAACAAGAAGTGTGTTGTTGTGTTTGCACTGCAATCTTTAACTCGTGTTGCCTCTGCCCATCGTGAGAGGTATTCCGTCGTACTGATAATGTATTTTGCACCTGATCTTATTGTGGGAGGGTGAATTGGCCCAACAAAATCAATAGCCCTTTTGTAAAACACTTGTAGTGTTACTTGTGGGTACAAGGGAAGTTCATCTTGTCTATTTGGTTTGCCAACCCTCTAACAAACATCACATTTTTGACATCATTCCTTTGCATATCGATGAATAGTTAGCCACCATAATCTTATGCACAATACCTTCTGCGCGGTAGCTTTTCTTGCATAGTGTCCTCCTGCTATTCCTTCATGGGATTCTACCAGTATCCTAGGCCTTTTTTGTTCTAGCGCACATCTTCTCAAGATGTTTTCTGCCCCCATTTTGTAAAAGTTCCCAGCGATCAACTAGTAGGTGGTTGCTCAGAGAACCATATTCTTCCTTTGCGCGGTGTTAAATTCATGTGGTGTAGTCCCTATACTTAAATACTCAATAATGTTAGCAAAATAATCATTCGCGGTATGAACTGAAAACAATTGTGTCGGGGAAGGTATCTTCTAAGTTTGTAGGTTCCTCTCCATTGGTGACCCTTGATAAGTGATCAAGTAATGAGTTTAGATTCCCTGGTTTTACCATGACTTCAAAGTCAAATTCTTGAAACAGGAGTAACCATCGACATATTCTCTCCCATAACACTGGCTTGTTGACTAGGTACTTAAGTTTTGAATGATATGTGAACATCTTAAAGTGTTTTCCAAGTAGGTAATTCCTGAACTTTTGAAGTGCATACACCATTGTCAGGCCTTCTTGCTATGTGGTGTTGTAGTTATTCTCGGATTCTGACAATTTTATTCTTGCAAATGATATGGGGTGATCCAAATCCCTTGCTCATGGTTGTTCTAGAATAGCTCCCAAGTCTATGGTTGATGCATATACATGCACATGGAATGTCTTCTCCCAATCTAGAAAGACTAGGATGGGTGTTGTGACTGTCTTCTCCTTCAGGGTGTCCAATCCTTGCTGACAACTCTCATTCCACTGGAATTTAGTATCCTTCTTAAGTAGTTTCTCCATCTACGCATACCCTTTGATAAATGTTTTGTAATATCTCGTATGTCCTAATGTGGCCCTCATTTGGCACACTAATTTCGGTGGTGGTAAGTTCACAATTACTACAATCTTTGCAGGATCCACGATCAAACCCGGTCTTCATACTATGTGACCTAATAAAATTCAGAAGGGTGTTCCAAATATACATTTCTTAATGTTCAAGGATATTTGGAACTACCTACATCTTTCTAACATCATCCTCTCAACACTTCTACATGATCCTTCAACAGGTTATACATTGTCCAGTCATCCAAATATACTTCTAGAAACTGATGGATGAATTCTTTGAAAGCAACAATGACTACTCTGGAGAAAATTGTTGGTGCATTTTTCAGTCCAAAAGGCATGATTGTGTACTGGTAGGATCCCCATTATGTTGCAAAGGTAGTCTTGTGTCAGTATTTTGGTGCTATCTTGATTTGGTGGTAGCCTAAGAATCCATCAGTGAATGAGTATGCTTCCTGGCCTCCCACATTTTCTAGGACTTCATTTGTAAAGGGTGTAGGGAAGGGTTCATGTAGGAAAGAATCATTGAGCTTTCGCAAATCTACACAAATTTTTATGCCTCCTTGATTTTTCTCCTTAACTACCATGGGGCTTATCCATGTTGATTCTTCTACTGGTTCTATGATTCATGCTTCCAGCATTCTATCGATTTCTGCTTGGACCTTCTTCTTGTAGATGGGGTTCAATCTGTAAGTTCTCTGTCTGATAGGTCTTTCCTCTGGCTTGAGATGGATCTTCATCTCTCCAAGTTCTCATGTGATACCCTTCATTTCTATAAAGGTTGTTTAGAACAGGTCACTGTACTCACGCAGTAATTTCGTTATCATGTCCATTGTTTGCTCGTCGCAGTAGTCTCCAATGTTGGCCATATTGGGATTATCAACTCTCCCAATGTTGACTTTATTTACCTCGATTGGCGTAGAAATTATTTAGAAATTATTTACGATTCTAGTGGTGGGCCTTCCACTTCATTTTTACCTTCAACTTACTCAATATGAATGTTGCATGGATCGTCTTCATTTGGTGCTTCTTCTTGCACATGGTAACATGACAACAGTTCTTTCACTGTTTGTATGTTATGTTGTTGTTCCTCTATCATGAGTTCAACTTTTGGTTCCTTAATGAATATCACCCCTCTTATTTTCTTAAGTGATGCATCTATGTTGGGGTTCTCATGTTCAAATGAGAAAGTGATTATAAAGTTTTTTTGGATTATTGTCCAGCTTGTAGTTCCTCTACATAGTTCTTGGTCTATATACCAATTTGTTGGAATGCCCTATAATGTGTGTACAAAATGATGAGGCCATTATTCTAGGGGTGTCATTTTCCACAGTACTCTGCACTTATCCAAGTGTTCTGTCGGTGCCCCCTTTCCATCATATTTATGTTGTTGGTTGCTTCTTTGTTCTATGCCAAACATGATGCACAGTAACTGTTTACATTGATACCAGTCCTTGATTATTTCTTTGTGTGTGCCCCATTATCTTGGACGTGTAGCCTTAAGTGAGATGTTGAGAGCCAACAACCTCTGACTGTGTGATACTTCATCTTCATATCTCATCAAGAATTCTTCCAAGTTGTTGATTCCATGGAAACTTGGAGGTTCTTTGACTTCTGTCCCAACCCATCTTACTGTGTGGTCTAATCGAGCGCATCTTCTAGTTGGGACCTCATGTAGGTGTTGCTACCAATTTTCCAGAACCCTGTATGAGTCAGAAGAACATGATGTGATACCTCTCCAACTAAGTACACCATCGACAGTTGGATTGATGTAATCTTTGGTGCGCACGGTGGTTTGGTACAACTGGTTAATTTCTTCCAGTTCTAAACATGTTGGTTCCACAAATATTTCGGCTTCTAATGGATCTAGAGGTGTGATAACCCTGTATTCTCCTTACTCAAATGTCATATTCCTAGTCTTCGGGTTGATTATCGCCTGATTTTCAAATGCCCAATCCAATCCAAGTAATGTTGGATATGGTGTTGTGCCATCCACGATTTCGATCACTTCAAAGTCTACCTTAGTGTTCACTTCATCCAGATCTACTGTCACTCCTTTTATCCTCCCTATTATTAGAACTTTGTGTTGGTTTTCTTACTTGAGTTGGACTGGTGAGTAGCTTAAGGTAGGTTCTCCCATGCATTGCCATGTCTTTTTGGGCAACACATTCACTTCAAATCCCAGATCTAATATCACATTTCCCATATTAAAATCTTTGATGTTGGCATTCAATCTAAACTCTCTATTGGTTCTCCTTATGGCATGGAGATGATTGACTATCCTCTGTTCTAGCTTTCCCTCATATTTTATGGGACATTTATCTAACATATTTTTTAATACTATAACAAATGATGGGTCCTTAAATAATTGAATATAGGATTGCAGGAAAGTTTTAATATAACTTACTTGGTTTCTCGGGTGGACTTAATTGGTATGGTCCAGTGTGGAAGACATTTCATACGTTGGTACATACTGGGTATGTTGCGTGGTAGATGTAGATGCAACATTCTTCTTGAAAAATTATTGTCTGGCCTCCTTCTCCATTTCTGCATCAAATCACTTGGGTGGCTTGATATTTTTTTTAATCCACTGGTGTTGTATTGGTTCATGTTTAGCCGCATCATCTCTTGTTTTATCACCTTCGCGTGTCACTATGTTGATGTTCCCGCCATATTCTCTAGCTTCTATAGAGATCCATTATACGTTATGATTGTCCTAATTATGTTTCTCCTGAATCTTCCCCAACGGTGTGGTGCAATCCTCTGTATCATGATCTGTTGTGCGGCTATACATGCATATCGCAGGTGGTAGAGGGAATTATCTTGCATAGTGCCCTGGCTGTTGATAGTTATGGCACACTATTAGACCTCATCTGCGTCCAAATCCTCCTTTGCCTTGTTCTCCCCCTTTGTACCCAGCACAATATTCGCATGGTGTATTGTATTATGGTACCTAATTATACTACGCAGGTTTATACTGTGGACGCGTAGTGTTATACTGTCGTTGCACATTGTTATACTATTGTGGCACAGTATTATATTGTGGTGGTTCCTAATTAAACTGAGGTGCAGCTTAACCTGACATCAATTTGGATTGCACCCAATATGTGTCTAACTTCCTTTCCCTCATCAAATCCATGGTTATGCATTCTTTGTCATCGTGGCCTACTGATTTGCAAAAAGTGCAGTATGCATTCTTTGGTATTGTCTGGTATTTTTGCATCATAGGACAATGATATGGATCATGCCCGTACATCTTGCAAATTTCACACCAGGGTCCTCCTGTTGACAATGGATTTGGCATCCTTGTTTCCATATACTGCGTGAATGTTGGGCATTCGTTCTTATGGTGCACTTATGTTCTACATGTGGTACACCAAACAACTTCACGCTTGTCCTTGCCCTTATTCTGACTAAGTTGGAAGGTAAGATTCTTCAAATCCTCCTTCAACTCCTCTATAGTTGGATATGTCTTGTGGTAATGGTTCTCTTCCATTTGCAAGGCTGCATGTAGAGCCTTTGCTTGAGATTGAATTTTGCGTTGTCTGAGTGGATATTTTAGGTGTGGTAATAAAGAATTTACAAACAGATGCCTATGTTGCATTTCAGTCATGGCATATCTCAATTTCCCTTTCAAACGTTTAAATCGATGGTCAATTTCCYAAGCAGATTCTCCTGGTTTCTGTCGGATTTCTATCATCTCATTCATGTATTGATCCTCTGAGCTCGGCTTCTGGAACTCATTAATCAGTAATTTCTTAATGTTTGTCAATGTCCTTGTCGTCCCAGGTGCATTGTTTATGTCTAGACTCATGTACCATTCTAGTGCATGGTCTCTTAGCATGATGGATAGCTACGCAAGTTTAGTATCTTCATTAGTGATCTATTTTTCTTCCCATATCTTTGCATAAATAAACAAGTGTTTCTCAAGGTCTTATGATGCCTCTCTTCGAAATTCTTGTAACTGAATGGTAAGATCATGTCCTACCATCCTGAATGTTGAACTTCTACCTCCACGTGGTGAAGATACTTGACTAATGCTCCCTGAACTGGCTCCCCGAGTTGTTGTTCCTTGTGTCGATGTACTTTATGTTTTCTTCCTTCTCCCAAAATTAGATTGTCTAAATAGTGGTGTTATTTTTGGTGTGTTAGTCACACATGGGTTTATGGGTTCCACACTGACATTAATATGGATAGGATTGCTACCTTCTATTCCCACTATTGGACCTCTCTTCTTCCTCTCATATGTCACATACAGGATTTCCTCAATATGCTCCATAGCCCAGAGATCTTCTACCTCATCTTAATCACTTGCCAAGCCTTCCCTCACAGTTATGGCTCTCTTCTTGGTGTTCACCTTATATTGGTAAGGTACTCAAATGCGCGTCTTTCCAGTCGTCTCCATGATCCGCTTGATATGGTCATTGCCCATCATGATTGGGTCCAAAGCTTCCTCCTTCTTTCCTTTGTCCACTTCTCCTTCCATTTATCCTTTTCTTGTCAGTGCTTCCCCCCTTCCCCCATGCACACAGGGAAGTTTAGTTGTCTAATTCCATTGTCATGACACCTTTATTATAGAGAAATATCTTAACATAAGTATATAGAGATCGAATATACCTTCCTCAAGGATCGCATAGAAACTCTTTCTCTGCTACATTGTACGATTTTATGGTATCTACTACAAATTCTATTATAAAGCCTGCCACAATACCGTTGAGCCAAAAATATACTACACAGGGGAATTTGTTATTCACCTGCTGTAACTACGCGATCTAGACTATGGTCCACTCTAACTATCGGATCTGTTTTGTTGCAAGGTTATCCTTTCAACCTCAATATCCACTCTTGCAATAAGTATGAAAAATCACAGAAAAAGACTTCATGCAAATCAGTAAACACATACTTCTCAAGATATTTGTGCAGTATTACTCTAGGGTTTTTATTATATTTCTGCGCAAACTCTAGCTCCGTTGTCTTCAGCCAGCTTTCGATCTCTACTTTTGTGGGATTCCACGGTATCAACATCCTCTTCTAGCAGTGCATTCTCTCACCTCATTGTAATCTGATTCGGTATTTGTTTGACCCGCCTTCCGCAGATCTTTCATTCTATTAGCATATCTTCAACAGATCCCATCTACTCAATCCTATGTTGTTTCAATCAGCAACGAGACCATTTTTTGGTTTTTTTCTCTGAGTTACTCCTTTAACATGATTGACACAGGTTCAAGTCTACTAGGGTTCCAACAAAGCCTCTAAAACTATCAGCCCTCATGCTAAACCAGAAGGCAACGCAGTACACAGAGTGCACTCCGCAGTCTCACCCGAGATAGTCTTAATGGGTGACTGCAATACTCAAGTGTTTGCAATCCAGGATTAAATGGGGATCTATTAGTGCGTGCTGAGAGTTATATTTACTTATTAAGCAATACTATGTCATTCATAGATCTTAGTTATTCTTCTATTCCTTATGCATGCATGTAAATCAAGAGATCTAACTACTTCATCAAAGAATTCGCTTAAGATTTAACCATTAACAACAAAGATATAAACAATAATCATTCCACACAACACATGATTTACTGTGGCTCACCCACTCCTAGGCTACATCCACAAATATTTGCCTCTAAGTCTCTTTTATTATGGTCATGTGATGCATAGGGTCACGTGCACTACAACTACATTTATACATTCACAAAACAAACTCCTCTATCTTTATGAGGCTGACTAGATCGCACCAAGATACTCAGTCTGTGATCTAACCCTCAAGGTATAGTCACTTTTCCCTCCCATTTCTCAACAGCTTACAAAAAAGGTATCAAATCATATTTGTGTTACAGGCATGTTACTCTATCTCCTGCGAGTAACTCCTAACAACCATAAAAGACATCGCAGCCCCCTAGACCTCCTCGATGTCTATTTATATATATTCCCAGCTCATCAGTCGTTACATTTTCTTACCAAAACCCTAACCTAATTAGGTCATCTTGCATGTTGGCCTTGCGCACTTTTCTCCTCTGCATGCACACTCTCTTTCATTGTTTTTTTGCCAGTTGTCTTTCTTTCCCTTCTTCTTACATGCACGCCTCGCATGCTTTTCTTCCAACTATCTATCCTCCACATCATGCCTTTTCCCCAAAATGGGCATGTGCCCAACATTCATCCTCTACATTGATATCCCAATATTTCACCTTTGCCCCGCATTTTATGGAATAAAAAAGAGAGGTCATATGCCCAAGATATTGACAATTTTCTCACATCCTCCACATTTCCACAATCTCCATTTTCCCCCTGCATTCATCAAGTTGTATGCCTTAAATCTCCATAATTATTCATTTTCAAGTCTTTGTGAATAATTCCATGTATTCACTTCTCTCATTTCTAATACCCCAGACTCCCATCTTCCACAATACTCCCATACTTAGCCTATTTGTGATTTAAATACCATGCAGAGAAATCAACATATTACTCATGTAGAGAACTTGACACTCTCATTTCTCCACATGTACCTTTCTCCACAACACTTCCCCTCTACATGACACTCCCATTTCTCCACGTGCACATTTCTCCACAACAATTCCCCTATACATGGCATTTCCATTTCTTCGCATGTACCTTTCTCTGCAACAATTTCCCTCGTGAACTAAATACCATGCAAAAAAATCAATGTAATACCCATGTGGAGAACTTGATACTCCCATTTCTTTGCATGTACCTTTCTTTGCAATGCTTCCCCTCCACATGACACTCTCCTTTCTCTGCAATACTTCCTCTCTGCATGACACTCTAATTTCTCCACAAAACTTCCCCTCCGCATTGAATTATCCCACATCACATTTTCCATACTCAGTTAATTTTGGATTCATAATTCATCATGTCCCTTTTCTCCACATTAATTTTCTTTGCATCCTCCATCTCATTTTTCCTAAGTTATATCCCCCTCCCCCTCCTTTCTCACACCTCCCAATACACACCTATGATATCATTACACATGGAAACCCATTAACATTTGTACATGCAACAATGAAGTGGACCTATCTCTAAGAAACACGGGTTGGACCCATATGACTAGGAGATGAGGTGGTGACCAAAAACTACACTATGCACAAGTTATGCCAGGTTCCATGGTTCTCTCTAGTTCACACACAAATAATATGAGGATGTCATTTTATTGTAAACATGATATGCATACCCTCCTGCAATGCATGTGGGATAAATAGGGAGGATTTACAAATCAAGGGCCAGGAATTCATAAGCAAGATCAGATCAACAGTTGTTGAGTCCCTGTCTTATGGAGGTCATAAATTGAGATATCGATGTTCAAATTGAGAAAATGAGAGCTCATTGGAAATATAGACACATGAAGAATAAACTAGGAAAGGTTTGCATGGTTGGAATGATATCTATCATGCCCTAAAAATCAAAACATGGTCTTAACTATTTTTGTCCTGGAAAAAATTATTTTTTTAAATATCTTATTAAAACTAAATTTATGAATGTCTTTTGAAGGGGGTCCCAATTGGGAGCATGGATATATAAGTTCAAATTTACAAAGGGATTTTAATAATCATTGATACTTTATTGCACACATGTGAAAATAAAACCCTAACCCTAAAGTAACTCCAAGAGGATGAAGAGAAGATTATAAAAGAAGATGAGAAGCATATTCCAGAGGTAGTTGTGGTTTCTTGTTGGAAGCAAATTTTGCCTTTCCAAAATTTGTGAATTAGCTTGCTTAAATATCTCCCTCGTATTTTCTTCTGCTTGATTATTTATGTTGGGTTTTACATGTATTTTTTTCAATAAGAATATATGGGTCTAATTATCTCTATATTATTCTAGTAATTCCCCATGATATTTCAAGTCCAGAGGAGAAAAATCCCCGCTTGAAAAAAGAAAATGCAGTTTATTTCATTTTATCTAATAGTCATTGAGATCTTGTTGAGGTTGTTAGATCCCTCTTGTTTAAGACATTGTTAATCTGGTTACATTGGGATATTATTATTAAATTATCCTACAAAGAACTATTAAAGTGTCATTTTTTTTTTATGAATCTGTGGTGATTATATCAATGGATTCTTAAACACATGGTGATTTTCAAACCCTTTTGATATTAATGAAGCATTCCTTTAAAGTTATTTTATGACATGTCCTTTTTTATATATATTTCAACTTGTAAAGTTATAACTGATTTTGGATTCACATTATTTTCAATTGAAGGAAAAATATATGTTGAAAGCATATTCTAAACTTTGTAGATAAAAATCTTGTGCAATTATATTTACTTACTTCTCTTAAATAAGATGATGTGCTTGACAAGTACATATGTATATAAGATTTTTATTGGAAGATTCTTTAGGGTTTTCAATTTAGCACTCACTCATTTCATGCATCTATCATCATAAGAAGAATATTTCATATATAAAGAAGAGGACTACCACCTCTATAAAAATGCAAGAGAATATTTATTGTTTCCCTCAAGAGATTTTCTCTCAATGTTGGTTATTTTCCCTTGACAGGAAAAGAGATCAACATTTTTTGTCACCATACTAGGGAATGAGATTCATTTTCTATGGAAAAATATTCATCCACTGGGGAGAAAGATTCATTTTTAATAAATATCACACTTTCTTTTAGGATCGGATATTATTGAAAAACTATAAGTTGTTTGGTTCAAGCCTTGGAAAGAGATCTGGCATATTTATTTCTTAATGGTGTAAAATGAACTAGGTTTTTGAGAACCTCATTCAAGGAACATCATATGGCCTTGAAACTATGTTATTGGAGTTTCGGGCACAAGTTTGTTATGCTATTTTTTGGAGAATTGAGAAACCATCCAAGATTCGAGAGGATGAGCTCCATGGCGACTGCATTATTAAAACCCTATATTTTGAAGAAATATTCTCTGGCGACTTCACTAAAATGATTCTAGAATTACAAGAAGGTCTACATAAAAACTCCAACAAAGAGTTTCTTTCATGTTGTGATGAAGGCTCTAGAGACTCCACTAAAAATATTTCATAAATACAAGAAGATATACATGATGACTCCACCGAAGAGTTTATTTCATGTTGTGATGATATTTTACCTTCCACACCAATCCCAACAAAATTTGTTCAAGTTATGGTAAAGGGAGAAGGTTCCCAAAGAAATAAACGAACACAAATAAGTCCCCTCAATTTGTAAGGAGATGTTCATCTCATGCCAAATATTCCCATGGAGAAGTTTCCCATGTTCTTTGGAAATACTTCAGAAGATGTGGAGAAGCCTTTAGCTAAGTTTAATAATGCTTGCAATATTTACAATGTGGTTGAAGATGATGTTGCTTGTCGATTCTTTATCTTAACTCTAAAAGGAAATGCTTCTGAATGGTTTTATTCATTGCTTATTAGAACCATTACTATTTGGAACGTATTAGAAAATTTATTTGTTGAGAAATATTTCCCAAGGAAAGATCCATATTTGATTTTCTTGAAGTTGGTTGAAATCCAGATGAATGAGGAAGAGACAGTTAAAAATTTTAGTTTCAGATTTATGAAATTCCTTCATGATATTCCTCAAGAAATGTTTTCAAACAACTTCATAATTTTTAGCTGCTATGAAAAATATTTTCCCATGAATCTAATATTTGTATTGAATCAAAAGAAAAAGTGAAACTAGAAAGAGTTAATGCAATGAGCTCACGTCATTGAATAAAATATTCATGAAAGCAGTGTTGGTCTCTTAAACTTTCCAATGCGGTTCCAAGACAATTGAGAAAGTCATTTAGAAGAGAAATCCAATAAAATATGTGAATATTTATTTACACCAAATTGTGTTCTTGAAGATGAAAATGAGAATCCTAATGTCTCAATTCAATAGGAATATCATCTGCCACATGCTCCATTAGACGGAAATTGTGACTTCTCATATGCTCAATCTGAGAGTGATGTTGACAAGGAGTTTAAGGACGGATTTGATGAACCTCCATTTGATGTACATGAATATTTCATTCAATATGGTCATGGTGAAAATGTTGCACTGGGTTATCAATGGCCACAGTTGGTTTATATAAAGCTAAAAGAGGAATGTCAACATGGGATAAACAAAAGTGATGATAAGATTTATGACTTTACATTAAACTTTCAAGCTGTTGATTTCTCATCCAAAGTATATTTTAATGAATAATATGTATTCCTAGAATCAAAATAAAAACGACATTTGCAATAAGAGGGATGGGTAGTATATTTTATTTCTGAAGACAATGATATTGTTGGTGAAAAACAAAAGATAGCCCTACAATTCTCCACTGACTTTCAGTAGCAATTTATTTTTGCAGCATCACCATGGTAGAATTGTCATTGTATAATGGGAGAATTCCTTCGGAACATTTCCAATGAACCAACACTCTCAACCATGGATGGTAGTAATCAAATAAGTTTTTTACATACATGGCTACATTGGAAGTCTACTTACACTTGAAAGTAACCCTTTTGTCCAAATAGTCTAGGGTAGGTAGATTTTTGTTTTCTCATATATGTAATTTTTCTTTCAATAAAATTTTCCTAATAAGAATTTGTTGGGTCAAGATAATGGCTCGGGGATGACTCCATATCCAAATGGATAAGGTAGTTGGTCTTGGTTTGGTTCTCTTAGCAACCCATAGGGAGTCACTATCTTGTACTTGGAGTCAAATGTTAATGTTTTTTCATGACACCCATAAACTAAGTGATTTAATTACATGCTTAAACCTATGTATTTCTCAAATGGAGACCAAAATTTTGAAATATGGAAAGTGTCGGATTATCTTCACCTATTGATCATGAAGACCCAACAATTTTTTAAGAATTTAGAATCAATTTCAATGTTTCAATTCTTCTCCACATAAGGCCAATGGGGATGGTTTACCTTTTTAACAAAATAGAATAAAATGAAAGGGTACCAAAAAGAACAAAATTTATTGTGTTCATCCTCTCATTAGGTATCTCTATGTGTCAGCTTCGTCCAACATTTTACGAAATCCAAAACAGAGTCCATATACCCAAGATATTTCCAATTTCCACACAACCTCCACATTTCTACAACCCCCATTTTTCCCTTCACAGTCCTCAAGTTGTACCCCTTAACTCTCCATATTAGTCATTTTCAATTCTTTACGGAGATTTCCATGTATTAACTTCCTACATTTATAATACCTTGCACTCCCATCTTCCATAATACTCCAATACTTAGCCGATTCATGAGTTAAATCCATTTCTAATACCCCACACTCCCATCTTCCATAGTACTCCCATACTTATCCGATTCATGAGTTAAATCCCATGAGGGAAAATCAACATATTACCCATGTAGAGAAGTTGACACTCACATTTATCCACATGTACATTTCTCCACAACACTTCCCCTCCGCATGACACTCCCTTTCCTCTACATGTACCTTTCTCTGCAACACTTCCCCTCCACATTGACTTATCCCGCATCACCTTTTCCATACTTCATCGATTTCTTATTAAAATCCCATGAGGAGAAATTGATAGAGCAAGATTTCTATGCATGAACTATTTCTCCCCATGATCCAAAATGGATCCAATAACCAAAACGGATCCAGGAAGGCCTAAAAATAAAAGATCTCGAAATCGGATGAAGCCAGTTCCATTGCTATCTCATTGTGTTGATTCCAACCATACAATTTTTTTCCTCAAACGGACAACATATGCAAAAGTTATCGCGTTCTGATCGAAATCCCAAACAGGCAAAAAGTCAACTGATCAAAGTCAATGTTGACGTCAGCAGGTACGAGAGGTGATGTCATAATGATGTCATCATGATGATGTGACATCATCATGTTGATGTGGCATCACGAGGAGGTGACACATGTCATGCAGATTTGGCATTTTTGGGCCGAGTTGGCACTGTACAGATTTGACACGTGGCACTGTATGGATGCCATATGGGAGTCCATACAATGACGTGGCCCAATGAAAGGATGACACGTGGACTTACGAACAATAGTTGGGTATACGAATGGTGATGTGGCAGGTATGACATTATGACATGTTGCATGTACGGTGATGACGTGGTAGGTACGATAGTATGACATGTGGCAGGTACGACAGTAACGTGCCAGTGCTGACTGGACCGATGCGTCAGCAGTACAAGATAATAGTAGGGTGACACATGGCCCAATCACAGGGTGCCATGTGGCACCCTAGATTTAGTCAAGGTTGGTTGGGTAAAATTTTTTTTCCGCCTCCGGGGGAATCGAACCCGCAACCTTCGGGCTGGGCAAAGATTTAACACCAAGGCACTAACCAACTCTGCTACATTTGTGGCTTGTTATGAACTCAATGAAAATTTTATTTGAATTAGTGTTGGTGTGTGGTTCGAGATAAACCCCATTCGATGGGGACTAGCCCCATCCGATCAGGGGCTGAACACCAGGGGTCTAACCAATTCAGAGCGCATGGAGCGTTTAGGTGTTGGCCATATGGCCATAACCATAGAACCAGGAGCCAACATGCCAGCACTAGCCCTCGGCCACATGGTAGGGTGCATGTGACTAAGGGCCCATAGAAAGGGGGTTGTGCCCGAAATTTGCCCAATTTTTGGGTTTTAAACTATATGTTATAATTTTTAATGATTTTTAAGCCTGTTTTTGGGGGATTTTATCATTATTGGAGGATCTTGAGCCCTTTTTGAGGCCAGATCTTGGGAGGAAGTTGGGAGGTTGTTGCCAAATTCAAACCTATATAAACTAGAGGTTCTTGGCATCCTAGGACAGGTTCAAAAGAGGAGAAATGATGAGGAATTTGAAAGCCAAAGCCATTTTTATGCAAGGAAGCCATTGAGGAGAGGAAATTTGCGGTCCAATTATGGGAGCTATGCTCATCCTTTTTCAATGTTGTCAGTTGTGTTAGATTCTTGAGGTCGAGAAGAACACAGCCAAATCAGTTTTCAATCCATTTGACACTTTTCTAATGTACTTTTGAAGCATTGAAGAGAAATAAGGAAGCCTCGCCCATTGAGACAAAAGGCACGGAGACATAGGCAATCTTGTCGAACTCCATTAACAAATTTGATGTTATGGTTTGTTGATTATTGTGCTTACTTTTAGATATTCATATCTTATTATGCATGCCATGTTATATATTTAATTATTCCTCTTTCTTCAAATTCCTAAATGGTTAATGAACTCATGTTTTAAAACTTAACCATAGTATTTAAAAGATCTTTTCGAATCAAGTGGTATCAGAGTAGGTTGACGGTTGGTTTTTGAGTTTTCATGATTACCAGGGAAAATATGAATCGTGGTGAAGGTGATCTTGTCGAAGAGAATCCTGAGATTGGATAGAGAAACAAAACTTCTCAAAGTGAGAATATGGCATCGGAAGAGGGACTTTCTCATGACGAGATAGAGTTTTGAAAGACTTTCTTCACCATGTCAGAGATGGTAAAGGTTTTATATGATGATTACTTGGATCGAAAGAGACCTATTCTAGGTGAATCTTCAAAGGCCAAAAGTGAAGAAGGAGAGGATCCTCCTAAAACTCCTCCTTCACCTCCTTCTTCTCCATCAACTTCTTCTTCTTCAAGTACTAGTTCCAAATCCACCACAAGAAAATATTCCCATAAACATAAACATGGTATGCCTTTACTTAAGCTTGATGTGAAGTTTGAATTACCCATGTATGATGGTGAAGTCAATGCAGAGAGGCTTGATAACTGGGTCAAACAGATGGAAGTTTATTGTAGTGTGAAACAAATCAAGGATGAGGAAATTCAAATCAAATTGGCATCACTTCGACTTGTAGGCACAACACTCATCTAGTGGCAAAGCAAGTTGCAAAATGGCACGCAACAAGTGGGTAATGTATTTCCATCATGGCAAGTTTTTGGTTATGTACTTAGAAAGAAATTTTATCCTTTGGGTTATAAAGAGAAGGATTTAATTGAATGGAAAAGTCTTAAACTAAGAAAAGGACAAATAGTGCAAGAATACATAGATGAATTTTGAAAGATGGCATTAATGTTAGACATTCCATTACATACCCAAGAAACTATTATGAAGTATATAGGAGCTTTACCTGCACATATTCATAACATTGTATTTATGTTTGGACCTACTAATATTTATGAGGTTTGTGTTCAAGAAGCATAAATTGAGGCAAGGAAAACATGAGTTGGTGTATTAGGGGAATCGTCTTCAAGAAAAGAGGACAAAAGGAAGTGGAATGGCAAGAAAGGAAGAGAATCTCTCTTACAAGCATTGCAAGAAATCAAGGGATGATGATGACCATTGTTGGCAATTGCATCCCGAGAAGAGACCGAAGTGGTTCAAAGAAAGGAAAGGGAGGGAAACAACTACAGAAGAAACACGGCCAACAGACTTGGGATTGGATTCGGGTGATGAGTCTAAAATCACAGCAGTAGGTTTGACAGGTAAAATTGATGATGGATATGATTCTAGAAGTAAATTGTTTCACATAAGGGTCATAATGAGGCATACTAAGGTCGAAACATTGATAGATAGTGGATCTCAATCTAACTTGATTTCATAGGAAGTGGTTAAACAATTGGGATTAAACACTCAGATGCATCATAAACCTTACTCACTCAAATGGATAAGCAACAATCATGAATTGCACATAACAAATCAATGCACTTTAAAGTTTGCAATTTCATCAAAATTTGTGGATGAGGTAAAATGTGATGTGGTGCCACTCAATGAGTGTGGAATGGTCTTAGGCAGTCCTTACTTGTATGATCGCAAAGCAATCTTCTACAAGGAACAGAATCAATATCACTTAATCAAAGAAGGCAATGAATATGTTGTACATGCTCATCACATAAAAGCAAATCAATCTCTTCAAACAATGGAACAATTAAGGAAGGCATATTATGCAAGAAACACACCTATAATAATGTCAAATCAAGCAATTGATATTAAGCATGAACATGAGATGATTTTAGAATGGAAGTTAAATCATACTTTTCTTCAAGATAAGCTAATGGCATGCAAGTACTACAAACATATTAGCTCATTTGCAGTCATAGATCTGATGCTATCATTGCTAATGTTTTCAACATGGATGGTAGTGGCTTCAATAAGATGTGAAAGAGTACAAGTGGAAAACAATATGTTATCAATTGTCATGGTTGTTTTACAATTAATCTTGATGAGACAGGTGCACGGGACAAAGTTTAAAGACAAATAACAGGTGGGGTGGCATATCCCACAATTGATGACTGATTAGTATCCTTTTGGATGACCAAAAGGTCTTAGTGGGGAGGCATGATCGAAATGGATCCAGGAAGGCCTAAAAATCAAATTTATCAGAATCAAGTGAAACCAATGCCATTGCATCTGTCTCATCCAGCGGATTCTGGCCATATAATGTTTTCCCTCAAACAAACATTGTATGTGAAAGTTATTGCGTTCTAACCGAAATCCCAAACAGGCAAAAAGTCAACTAATCAAAGTCAACGTTGATGTCACCAGGTATGACAGTTGACATCAGCATGATGTCATGATGATGTCATCATGTTGACATGGTGTCACCAGGAGGTGACACATGTCATGAAGATTCAGCATTTTTGGGCCAAGTTGGCACTGTACGGATTTCACATGTGGCACTGTACAGATGCCACATGGCAGTCTATACAGTGACGTGGTTGAATGAAAAGTTGGCACATGGTTGTACAGATGATAGATTGGCATACATATGGTGATGTGGCAGGTACAGAAGTGCAACACATGGCATGTATGGTGATGGCATGGCAGGTATGACAATACAACACGTGGCAGGTACGATGGTGACATGGTAGTGTTGACTGGGCAGCTACCTTGACTGATGTGTCAGCAATACAAGCTAATAGCAGGGTGACATGTGGCCCAATCACAGGGAACCCCGTGGCACCCTTTATTTAGCCAAGTTTGGTTGGGTAAAATTTTTGTTCCACCTCCGGGGGAATCGAACCCGTGACCTCCGGGTTGGGCAATGATTTAACCCCAAGGCGTTAACCAACTCTGCTATGTTTGTGGCTTGTTATGAACTCGGTGCAAATTTTATTTGAATTAGTGTTGGTGTGTGGTTTTGGATAAGCCCTGGTCAGAGGGGGCAAGCCTCGTCCGACCAGGGTCTGAAGACCAGGGGTGTAACCAATTTGGAGCAAGTGGAGTGTTTAGGTGTTGGCCATATGGCCATAACCATAGAACCAGGAGCCAGGACTGGAGGATCCAATGCGCCTGCACCAGCTCTCAGCCACATGGTAGGGTGCATGTGAACAAGGGCCCATAGAAAGGGGGTTCTGCCCAAAATTTTCCCAATTTTTGGGTTTTAAACTATATGTTATAATTTATAATGATTTGTAAGCCTAGTTTTGGGAGATTTTGTCATTATTGGAGGATCTGGAGCCCTTTTTTAGGCTATATCTTAGGAGGAAGTTGGGATGTTTTTGCCAAATTCAAACCTCTATAAACCAGAGGTTCTTGGCAGCCTGGGACAGGTTCAGAACAGGAGAAATGCTGAGAAATTTGAAAGCCAAATCCATTTTTATGCAAGAAAGTCATTGAGGAGAGGAACTTTGCGAGCCAATTTCGGGTGCTACGCTCAGCCTTTTTCAGTGCCATCAGTTGTGTTGGATTCTTAAGATCTAGCAAAACATGGCTAGATCAATTTTTAATCCATTTGACACTTTTTTGATGTAATTTTGAAGAATTGAAGAGAAATAAGAAATCCTCATCCACTGAGACAAAAGGCCCGGAAACGTAGGAAATCTTGTCAAACTCCGTTAAAAAATTTGTTGTTATGGTTTGTTGATTATTGTGCTTAATTTCAGATCTTCATATCTTATTATGGATTCCATGTTAGATCTTTAATTCTTCCTCTTTCTTCAAATTCATAAATGGTGAATGAACTCATGTTTTAAAACTTAACCATAGTCTTTAAAATATATTTTCGGATCACCCCAACACTTATTCATTTTCATGATTTACCACGTAGCACCCCAACACTTAGTTTTTACTAAGTTTTACATGTGAATCTTCTTCCACCTTTGCATTTTCCCATTTCTCCGCATTGACAAAAAACTTAGTTTATTTTCCATTTTTACTAAGTTTTACATGTGGAGAATTCATCGCGTTCCTTTCTCCACATCCTCCATATCATTTTTCCTAAGTTATATCTTCATCCCCCTCCCTTGGCATGCCTCCCAATACACACCTATGATAACATGACACATGGAAACCCCTTACAATTGGACACATTGCAATGAAGTGGACTTATCTCTAAGCAACACTTGGAAGGCATTGGTTGGACACGAATGAATGGGCGATGAGGTGGCAACCAAAAACTACACTATGCACAAGAAACGCAAGATTACATGGTCCCCTCTACTTCACACACAACTAATATGGGGATAACATTTTCTTATAAACATTATATGAGTACCCTCCCATAATGCATGTGGGATAAACAGGATGTTGAATTTTAATGCTTATCTCATGCACATGTAGTTTATTTCATTTAGCATGTACTTGAACCATAAAAAATGCAGCAATACCATACACAAGTGCTCAAATGACCAAGATCACAAGAAGAATAACCATGCACAAGAACACGAGAAGTATCCTAGGAAAACCCTTCTCAATCAAGGGAAAAACCCAACAATCATTTTCTATATTCTCAGGGGAAGATCCCCCACACTATAGACCTTAGCACAAAAGAGGGTGCTTACCAAAACCTAGAAACTAGCTCCCAAGAGAGGTGTGCACTTCAGTCATACAAGTGCTTGTTAAAATTATGATATGACAAGTGAGAGTGTGTGATCCACAATGGGGATTCACTCTTATTTATACAAGAACTGACACAACAAAAGGTATCTCTATTGGCACAATAGGGCCAACCTCATTAAATCAATAATATAATTAATCATTACACAATATTAATTATCTATCATATGCTGTGGTCAACTTGTACCCTTCAAAACATAATTAGGGTTACAATTAAATCTTACTCTCAGACAATATAGAAAGGATCTCTTTCATCCTCTAATGCTTAGCCACTAGGGATATGTCCACCTGTGCTCAGCCACAGGGACATCACACTCAACATCTCACTCAACTGAGTCCACAGGAGTACCATCTAGAGCACCATCTCAAGCCGACTCAACTAATTCCATAGAAGTACAAGGCAGGAGACCATATCAAGCCGACTCAACTCATCCTAGAGGAATGCAATGTAGGAGACCATCTCAAGTCATCTCAACACAATCCAGAGGAGTAGACAAGAGACCACATGTCATCACAACTCAATCCAAAGTCTAACACACACCCATCACATGGGCACACCCAACACTTGGGATCTCTCTCACAGATGTCTCAACTCAGTCCAGAGGAGAATGATATGGAGGATGTCTCATGAAGTTGCAATCAACAACACTCCCTCTCAGCTAGGGAGGCATTCTCCACTAGTCCAAGTCTCTCACGGAAGTACTCGAACTTCACCCCAGAAATTTGTTTGGTGAAGACATATACAACCTGCTCATGTGTAGAAAGGTATTGCATGTGTATTTATTTCCTATACACCATATCTCTGATGTAATTTTATTTGATCTCAATGTGTTTCGATTTATCGTGAAACACCAGATTCTCTTAGAGCTTCACACGGCTTTGGCTATCACAATGGATAATAGTGGAATCCATC
Source organism: Picea sitchensis (assembly GCA_010110895.2). Lineage (NCBI taxonomy): Eukaryota > Viridiplantae > Streptophyta > Pinopsida > Pinales > Pinaceae > Picea > Picea sitchensis. The sequence goes on along the minus strand of SNQJ01S0035952.1, from coordinate 25,112 downwards.
TCATGACCAAATAAATATGCAAGGAGATTGTGAAGCCACACTTCTCTATGGACTACCACACATAACGCTATGTACTCTACTTATGTGCTACTCAAAGCCACAGAGCTATGTTTCCTACTGCACCAGGAAACCATGGCATATCCCAAAGTAAAACAACAACTAGATGCACTCTTCTGGTCCACTGTGCTCCCTGCCCAATCTGCATCGGCATATCCCTTCAATCTCATGTCTACACCAGAGGCATATCTCAAGCCATATCCAATTGTGCCTCGTAGATATCTCATCACATGCTTCGATGTTATCCAGTGAGTATGTCTTGGCCGACTCGTAAACTGATTGAGTACATTCACTCCATAGCATATATCAGGTCTAGTGTTAACTAGATACATCAATGATCCAATCAGTTATTAGTAAATATGTGGATCAATCTTGCTTGAATCAGTAGATGCCTCGTTCATTTTCTTCATATACATCACCATCGGTGTAGGCATGGACTTGTAGTTTGTCATACTGAATTTCTTCAATATCTCCACTGTATATTTTTCTTGACTCAGGAAAATATCATCAATCCTCTACCATAATTCTAGTCCCAGGAAGTAGTGCATCATACCCAGATCCTTCATCTCGAATTCAGAAGTCAATGATCACTTTCATTCAACAATAAGAATTTCTAAACCGATGAGGAATAAATCATCAACATACAGGACCTAAATCAGGCACTCATCACCAACAATATGGTAGTATAGATTTGGATCATCAACACTCTTGTTGAAGACCAAACTCATTAGGAATCCATCCATCTTCTCGTAACAAGCATGAGGTGCCTATTTTAGTCCATACAGATCTTTCTTCAACCTACACACATGAGACTTCTTCTCGTGTATCATGAATCCATCTGGCTTCTCGATGTAAACTTCTTCCTCAATATCATCATTGAGAAAGGTTGTCTTTACATCCATCTGATGTAGTCTCCAACCCATGTATGTAGCTAGGGAAATGATTGTATGGATGGAAGTGTATTGGGATACATGAGAAAATGTCTCCTCATAATCAATTCCCTCCACCTGATAGAATCCTCTAGCCACAAATCTCGCATTGTATTTCTCGACACTTCCATCAGCTTCATGTTTGATCTTATAGATCCACTTGGAATTATCCACAAACTTCCCTTTTGGTTTTGGAACAATATCCCACACATCATTCTTCATGATGGAATGATACTCTTTTATCATGGCATCTTTCCATACATGCTGACATGTTTCTTCTCCATGACAAGAAGGCTTAGTATCAATGATGTGGCTCATAGCTGAAATGTAGCTCAAAATTATATGTGGTCTCTTGCTCTCTTGGAATGTGCCTCGAGGAGTTGCATGTCCCTTTGCCTCTTGCAGAGACTTTCAAGCCCAGGAAGGAATTTTATGGCCTACTGCAATATCTCTGGGGACATCAGTTGGAGCTATGGTATCAATTGGATCAATTGGATCAATGATTGTCTCCCTCTGAAATGATGAAGGGGGAGATGGTATTATCTCGCTGCCAATCTCCATCTAATGTTATCTAGATCTTCGAAAGGATATCTCTCCCTCAAAGGTGGCATCTCTACTCAACTCAATATGTCTCTGACCAAGGATGTAGATCTTATAAGCCTTGAAAGATTCATTGTACCCCATAAATGTACCCTTTCTACCTGAAGGGTCTAGCTTAGTCCTCTTCTCCTTGGGTACATGTATGTATATTGGAGATCCAAATATCCTAAAGTGTCCAACCTCAAGCTTCACTCTGGTAAAATATTCTTCGAGAGTCATGTTCTTCAAAATATGATGAGGACTCTTGTTCTAAACATACACAGCTATCATGGATGCTTCTTCCCACATAATCATGGGTAGATTCTAATCATGTATCATCACTTTGGTTGCCTCATTGATGGTTCTATTCTTCCTCTCTACAACCCCATTTTGTTAAGGTTTATAAGGAACAGTGCATTGCCTCTTGATCCCTACCTCAATACAGAAATCATTGAAATGTCTGGAGGTGTACTCTCCTCCATTATCTAATCTCATCACCTTGATCCTCCTCCTAGTCAAGTTCTCAACCTGAGCTTTAAACTCTTGAAATATTGCAAGGACTCCATCCTTGGTCTTCAAGAATTAAATCCACATCTTGCAAGAGTGATCATCAATGAAGAGCACATAGTACAAATATATGTTCAAGGAAGAAACAGTCATGGGTTCACAAACATCTAAATGTATCAAGTCCAAGATCCCCTTGGATCTATTGTCACCACTCAAGAAGGAACCCTTTACATTCTTTCCAAGAGCACAACCTCTGCAAATGCCATCATGTTGAACATGTATCTCTGGAAGGCATGTTACCATCTTCCCTAGAGCGGGAAGGGATCTATAATGTATATGAGAAATTATCCTATGCCACAACTTTCTCAAGCTTATAGTATCATGTAACAAGGCCTGGACTGGTCGGACAGTCAATATGTACAAGTTATTTTCTCGAACACCAATCACTCAGGGAGAATTCATATGTGATTTATTGTGCCATGCAAGAAATTTTCCTTCAGAGAATGTAACCTTGTATCCTTTATCCTCTAAGGCAGAAACAGAGACAAGTTTCCCTTTCATCCCAGGTACATACAGTACCTCACTCAACTGAAGGGGTATGTTAGAATCTAGTTGGAAAGTAGAAGTTCCAACTCATTTCACAGTATATCTGGCATTGTCTCCAAGTACAACATGTAGACTAGACTCTTTCTCAACAAGGTCTGTCAGATGATCTCTATATCTAGTCATGTGTTTGGAATCACAACTATCAATTAACCAAATATCACTATCACTAGGAACCATACCTTAGAGTGATGATATGAAGAATAATGCTTCATATTTTATGTCTTCATTTCTCTAAGATGGTTCTGGATCAACATCAACATTGGATGCAAGTTTTCTTCCTTTCTTCCTGGTAGGACAATTTATCACAATGTTTCCATACCTGTCACATTTGAAACACTGAATCTTTGAATTGTCTTTTCTGTGTTCATGTCCTGAAGTTGATGAAGTCTTCTTGTATTTGAATTCTTTGTTGAAACTTCTTCTATTTCTTCTTCCTTTCTTTGTATGAAAGGAAAGAGCGTGATTTTCATCATGAAGGGAATCTTGTACTCCTCTAGCTATAAGTCTGTTTTCTTCATGGGTGCAGTCTATCCATAGATGATCAAATCCGGGTAAATCTTCTCTACCACTGATTCTTTGAAGAAATTATTCCCAATGTCTTGGAAGAGCATTGAGAGTAGTCAAGAAAAGTTCTCTGTCTGATATGGTTTCTCCAATGGCACCTAGCTGATCTTTGATTTCTGAAATCTTCATGAAGAAGGTAGCAACGGTGTCATCTTTTGTCGTCTTGATATGTTGAATTTGATTCTTCAATGTAAGGGCTTTGAGGGTTTTGTTATTCTCAAACATATTCTTCAATGCATAATACATCTCATAAGTTGTCTTTAAGGTAGAAATACGAGGTAGTAGATGATCTCTTACTAAATAGATGATTATCTTCCTTGCCTTGACGTCATCTACCTTCTAATCATCTTTCTCTTCATCGGTAGTTGTTTCTAGTAAATTCTTTTATGTCAAACTCAATAGGTGATTCTCTTAATTGGTAGTTGGGCTCTCTCTCACAGATGTCTCAACTCATTTTAGAGGAGAAATATCTAGAGGATGTCTCATGAAGCTGCAATCAACAACATAGTATGGGTTTACAAATCAAGGGCAAACAATTCACATGCAAGAATAGATCAACAATTGTTGATTCCTCCAGACCAA
>SNQJ01S0035951.1:16236-58887 GCA_010110895.2 Picea sitchensis | reverse complement strand
ATGGATGCCATTTCTATCTATATTGATGTACAAATATGCATGTTTTCATATATTCTGCAACTAATTTGTCTTTCTACATATTTTTTTGAATATAAATGCAATATATATAAAAAAATTATATATATATATATAACAGACGCTTCCCGGACGCTTCGCTTCCGAGTATTTTTGGAAAATGACACTTCCGATGCTCTCGCTTCTGGCAACACTGTACAGGAGACAGGACAATCATAAATCTCTGAAATTCTTTGTTCTCTAGAAGGATTCAAAATTCAGATTACTGCACTCGCTTCAAGAGGAGGTGAATAATGGGAAGTGCCCCCAGTGCCATGTTGGCCCTCTAAGCACAATGGTGATGACACCTCATCTTCTGTAGCAGTGGTGGTTCTATGTGCATGTAAGCATGGATTTCAATATAGATCTCGTGTCTTTTGTCAGATCACTTTGGAGGAAGGGAACAATTTTAGGGGACACTTGGATGATAAGACAAATGGGAATAGCAAGTTGGGGAACTATTTGTCTTTTAGGCCTCTCCTTCATGTTGGAGAATCAGGGAATTAGATAGATCAAGGAGCTAAATACTCTAAGAAGATGTGGTGTCTTAAGCACGGTTACAACGCTTAAGCACAAGTAAGCATAGCTCATCATACAAAGTAAACAAAGGGAACCAAATACCTTCTCAAAAAACTTCCACAACACTCTTTGCTTGTTGTAGATCAACCCACAAGGCCATCTCTATATAGTACCAAGATGTAACTAACTCCCTTGAAGTGAGGAGGACATGGTCCACTTTGATTGGTCGAGTCGTGTAGAGAACTCCTTGAATTCTACCTCGACCTGAATCGACTACCATGGTTGGCCCAACCGACTAGTGGAATAGCTTGTTGATTGTCCAATCAACCACTTAGTCGACTCTCATAGTCAACTATCAACTATCAACTAACAACCTCTAGAAGATCCAAAGATGTGATGAACCTATTGTTCCAACACCCCGCCATCAGCACAACACTCTGGAGATCCAAGAGGTGGAATTACTTCAGCACACCCCCCATAATTGCAACTTCTTGAAACCAATCATAGCCTGAAGTTTCACAAACTTAGCTTTTGTATGTTGTTTCATAAGGACATCAACAATTTGATCATCTACCTTGCAATAAATAAGATTCACAATATTATCCTACACCAACTGTCTCAATTTTCAAATAATGAGTGTGAAGCTCTGTTATCGCACAAGTTGTAAGTTGGGCAAAGCTTGACCAAACCACAAAAGCAAGTGCTATAACTATGGGACACTACACCCAATGTCAACTCGATGTAGGTCCCGCACTTGGGGGGTGACTAAGGTCACTCCTGGGAGGCGATCCCTGTGATGTCCTGTTCTGTAATGTCCCATTTCTCCTAGGCAGTCAGAATACCGTGGTGGTATACACAATTTCCCGTAAACCATTAGACGGACGAGTTAGGGAAATGATATTGGTAAAGTCACTTTCGAATTATAAAGTGAAACTTAGAAAAAGTGAGTTTATTAATATTAAACCCCTCTTTGAGGGTATTTCTCTCCAATTATTAATTAAATGAATATTTTAATGGAGAAAAAGAAAAGTGAAAGACAAAAAGGACGGTGGAGGATTGGAAAGGCATCATTGACTAATCATTTTAGAAAATTGGGTTTTGGAGAAGAGCTCGGTGAGCAAACGAGGGTTTCAGCTGGAAACCCATTTTGGCACTCGGATTCGACAGTGAAACTATCTGTCCTAGCCGAGAGATTGGAGAGGCCATTCCGGTTTCTCATTTGCAGACATTGGCATTGTGATTCAAGAGGCATTTATCGAAGAAGGAACTTCATTTCAGTTTTGTGAAGAGGGAAGACAATTTTCTTTGGCACGTGTGGAAGGTTGGGCGTTCTCCTTGAGCTAGGCGAAATCCTCTTCAATTTGCTGCGTTTCTCCATTGAAGACTGAGCATCTTCATTTCCCCAGGCTCGTTATCACTGCTGGGCGAATCCTTGGGCGTATTACCTCTGCTGAGTATCAATTCTGGACAGCGTATTACCTTGCTGGCCGTGTTTCCTTTCTCCAGGCGTTATATGGTCATCTTGATGCTGCGTGAAGGGCCAAGAGGGAAGTTGTTGCTGCGTGGACCATTGCTGGGTGGCTTATCTTGCATAGACCAGCGATATAGTGCTGAGATTGGGGCTGCTGGAACGTCCTTGTCATCTGGTGGTGAAATATACCCACAAGGCTGTCCCTTCAACCAATACGTGTGGCCAGATTTGGCACCTTTCAACGCTCTTTGTACTTGGAGGTCTCAGACACCACATATCAGTCATTGTTCACTATTTTGAGAGGTATTCCTACCTCTTTTAATTGTTATTGGCTCAGAAAGATTATTCAATAAAAGACAGCCAGAATTTAGTAAATTTGTCCATTTTAAATGTGGTTGTTTCCATTGTTGTTTTATGGGTTTTTGTTAATGAGGAAAAGCGTTGCTAAGGTGACAGTGGTGGCCTTTCGAAGTTCCTCTTGGGGTTCTACTTGGTGGAGACTTTACACCATAGGTTACATTCTAAGTGGTGACAGGCTGAACCCTATCAATATATTCATGTCCAGTTGAAAGAAATTCTAGGAAAGAACATCTTGTCCATTTTAAGGCTAGGCTTTTCTAGTTCTGAAGGGAAAAGATAGAACCAATTGAAAAAGAACCTATGACCCATTCCTATTTTATTGACTCTCTACAATACACGCTCCTTGAGTTTGGAAGCCTTAAAATGGTTATCAGAGAACTTGCATGTAAAAAACAATGGAGTTTCATGGTATTCTATGAGTGTCCAAGATTGGTTTGTCAATGTTGTAATTTTTCAGTGCTAATACAAATGAGAATACATCAATGTCTGGAATTTTCATTTGAAGAACCACATCTTGCTTAAGGACTGGAAAAAGTGTGACCCATATGACGGCCTCAGGGATTAGAGATATAAGTGAGGCATGCTAGCAGTGTCATGTACTAGAAAACACCATGAATAAATACAAACAAAATATATAGCCTCAATTTAATAATTTATTATATTAAAAACTGCAGTGCAATATTCTGAAAACTATTTTGATCTTACCGACAAGTTTGATGTCTGTGTTTTCTACAAGCCATTGAGCACCATCTTCCATAAAGCCAACAAAACTCGTGTCAAAGTCTCGTTTCCACATAAGACGCCTATGAGAAAGTCCAAAGATACATAATTAGTCATTAAGGTGCATGACAAGAAGCATCATGATATAACCCAAAGGTCTTTGTAAGAAAAAAGCATTGAAAACACAAGCATCCCCAGAAAATTGAAAAACGAATTAGGTATTATCATCAGAAATCAAATAATATGCATAGCACTGAATGTGCAACCATTACTTGTAAAGCAGAAGATGAAAAATCACTAGGCTTCAAAAGAAAAATGTGTAATAATAGAAATCTGAGTCTTGACAAAGATTAGAGCCCATGATATGGCCTCTAGGATCACATAAAAATGTATGTTGATGCAAAGAAAAAGATTTGGGCCAAACTGGATATGGTATCGCCAATCCTACAATTGAAAAAAATAATAACAAGAATATAAAGGAGACACTGCTTACTAGCCACAACCCCTGAAGCAGCACAAAACATATCCAGGCAAGCAAAAGTGGCTTAAACTTAACTCTGATCAATACGCACTGAATGTAAAGAATCATCTGCAAAAAGATTATTAATTTCCTCCTTGTCTCCTGGAATGGTGGTACTAGGAAAGGGAGCCAAGGGGCATCTAAAATCAGAGTTCAGACCATTTTTGTGAAGAAAGAACCAAATTTGAGCCACTGAAGCATATCCGTGATAAATCCCCAATCAGTCCAATCATAGGCTTTGTCAAAATCAATCTCGAGAACTAAGAAGTCCTGGCCTATTTATCTTGCCTGCTCCATTGTTGCTTCCCAAGCAGTAATAACCAGTGTTGCAAATATCCCCAATTTCTCCCAATTTTTCTGAGTTTTTCAGGGTCAGAAGTTTATGCTCGGTATTTTCCAATATTTTCCCCAGCATTTCTAATTAGTTTCTTTCTGGATCCTCAGCGATATAGTCCCTGAAAAGATATTTGCAACACTGGTAATAACTGTATCGAAAATGAGTCTTATCTACACAAACCCAGTTTGTTTGGGCCTAACAATACAAGAAGCCACTTTTCCAATGTGCGAAGTAAGGGCCTTCACAAATTTTTTATAGGAAACATTAAACAATGTGATAGGCCACCATCCATCAATGGTGTCTCTTACAGCATTCTTAGGAATGATTTAATCAGCCTCTGGTTCAGAAATTCTGGAACTTGCCCTCAGAAAACCATCTCCCACACAGGAAATTTTGGCAGATAAATGGATCATCTGATGCATAGATGGTGAGGCTCCTTGGAAGTCCCTCCTAGTCCACAGGTTGATGTAGGAAAAGGTGAAAACACATTGTTAGGCTTAGAGAGCCCTTTGATTTACATGACATCAATTCAGCCCCTTATCAGTTTAATATACAAGGGTATTTCAATATAAAAAGCACATGGGAGGCTTGGAAGCAAGGCAACAGAAGAAGGTGGGATCCCCCTTTCCATTCAATTTAGGTATGGAAGATTCCAAACCAATGTTCAGCACAACCTACCTGTTACCCCCTCCAGGGGTGACACTTTTGAATACCCTAGAAAGGGTGTCATGTTGCTGATTGTATGAGGTGTCATGCTCATCTTTGCCAGATCCAGTCAGATTTTCTCTTGATCTCCACCAGATTCATGATTGTGCTATCTCAATTGTGGTGTAGCTCACTTTCATCCCTGATCCTCACATGATAGACACATCGTGATGTGGTATGGTATGGCTCTCAGTTTGCTTCATATGACATTCCATGTATCTATACCTGTTTGGACTCGATGATATAACCTCTTAGTTCATCATAAAGTGGTAGACACCTAGCGATTGTTCTTTGGCATTCCTGCTTATTATATGGTTTTACTTCTTGCCTCGTGGTACCTTGGGGAACATGTTTTCTTTAGAAGTGTGTGGAGTCCTGGCCGGAATAACTTGTATCACTAGGTGTCTAGGCTAGATAGTGTTATCCATATCTTGACCATGCTAACCATTTTCCACTTTCCCAGTTCATTCATTCCATTTGGATAAAAAATGTTATCTAGGTCATGTATGATTTCTCAAGGTCAAAAGGAAAGGTCAAATCTAAAGCTTGAAATAAATAAATCCACTAAGACTAAGAGGTGAGAAACCAAATTTAAAAGACAATCATTAAACTTGAAGGCATTTATAGCTTCTTCAGAATCCAATCACCCCTAGTCTCTACTTTGTCTATGAATATCTAAATAAAGGGACTGTTCAATATTAAATATCTAAAGAAAAAACCCCAAAATTTAGTAAGAAATGGTGTTGAGGATGGTAGCTCAATGCTAAGCTCCCTCTAGAAGGAAATTATAAAGAAAATGTGTAAATGAAGCTAGATGAATAATTAAATGAATAATAAGACGTGTGCATGTCTAAGACTTTGAGGGTCACATGAACTCATTTCCCCTTCTCTTTTCATCATTATTATTCATCTTTGCCTATATTTAACCTAGGTATTTAGGAAATATGGGTTATCCTAGGGTTTGATGCATGTATAAGGGTCAACGTTGTTCCCCTTGGTAAGACTTAGGAGAATATTACTAAAACAAATCCTTTTGTTATGATGTGTAAGGGTTTCTGGTGCTACCAATTAATGACTTGTAAGGAGGTAGACCCACCACTATGAGTGGGTGTTTTGCATTGGGATACATGTACCATGCCTTGAGATCCATGACACTTCCTTGGGATCCATGATGTTGCATTGGGATCCGTGTATTGCATCGAGATATGTTTCATTGCATTGGGATCCATGATAATGCATCGGGCCACGACAAGATGCCATGTCATCAAACATGCGACATGGACCACTCACATGCATCCTCCTTGCTCAGTTGGACATGTTACTCACACCCGTGCATTATTATTCCCTCCTTGGATCACACATGGGGGTTATTTAATGCATTGGAGATGATGATTGCACATTACGAGGGTGACTACACATGATCATTCACACCCCACTTGATGGCGTGGCATCTTTGTGGACTTAATAGATCCTAATACACACCTACAAGTGGGTTGGAGACTTCTCCAACCCACTTGGTGTGTCCTTGGAGGTACAAACCTAAGTCTAGACCCATGTCACCTCGATCTGGAGCTCCCTTGAGTCTAGGCTCACTCCTGGGAAGCCAAAGGGGTGGGCCACTATTAAACTATGTGAAGTTTTTTATTAAAGTTCTAGGAGTTAATTGATTCACTGATTAGGTAGACCCAACCCAATGACAAACAATCATGCAAATGCACAGGTCTTTCAATGACAAGCAAAACCTTTTATTTCATAAACAAAAAGTTAGATGGGATGCATAAAGATTATCCAATTTCAACTATTCCAATATACACAAAAGAAATATATATACACAAAAGCAATATACTTCTACAAGAATGAAACAAATTTATGAAATATCCACACAATGAAATGAAAAACAACTTTACACTTTAAAAAATTATGCTCAAATGAATAAAGAATACATGAAATGAAAGATACTTTGAAAAAAGTTATTTACATGAAATGAAATTGGCAGTAAAGGAATAATGAAAACTCGAAATCTGAGATGTTGTGAAGGTGTAGGTTAATTTTAATAGATTTTTGGGTTTCTCTTTGACTTAGGGGCAATTAGATGTGAATGTTGCAAACCTAAGATATGTTACTACCCCAAGTCCTTATCCCTTCAACCAAGAGGAAGTGTTGGGTGCTCAACAGGGGAATAACAGGGTTCCCCTCTAGCTCCATGGGTCAAATCCAAGATGCTTGGGAACTCAACAAGGAGGACACTTAGCTATGGTGAAACCGTCCCTGGCTTCAACCCCTTCTAGCCCCCAAGTCACCCATTTTTAATGGTTTAAACAATAATCAAGTTAGGTGCCTAATTAGGCAGCCACACAGTCCTTTTCCCTCTCTTGTTACCCAAGATCCACAAAGTGACAAGGGTAGGGAATCTGGTAGTGATTACTTTGCACAAAGGGAGAATTCTAACTACTAGCCAGCACGATTTTGCAATGGTGGCAAAATTACTCACATGCAAGGTGTGGGTACAAATGGAAAAATAAAATAACTTGAAATAAATCGAATGAACAAACTAGCCACACAAATTTTCCTTAAGGACAAAGGTGGGAAAAAATAAATTAGGATTAACTAGCCTCACAACTAAGGCACAAGATGGAGGACAAGCCTACCGATTTTGTGACCAAGGTGGGAAAAATACTACAAAATAAACAAAAGAAACACTAACCACTCAACTTTCTCTTTATGGGAGAAATTAGGTATACAAAATAACAAGCTAAAATTACAAATTAAACAACTAGTATAGCCAACACAATATTGCAAGGGTGACAAAGCCACTCATATGAATATGTGGGCAAAAAAAATTTAGAAAATACTTTACAATTTACAACTTATGAAGATAAGAAAAGAATGTCAGCCAAAGATTATAGCAGAACATACAATCTTTAGGAAGAGAAAAGGTGAAGGGATCTTGCTCTTGGATGATTCCTTGGGCTTTGTGTGAATTAGGCGGTATTTCTCATTATGGAAGTGGCGAAAACCTGCATGGTACAACAAGCTATGTTTCTTTGGAAATTGCTAAAAAGTAACTCAAAATGGTAAAAATTTTTATACTAAAAATTTGAACATAAAACTTGATTATATTTCAAGATTTAGAAGAGAAATAAGTGTAGAAATTATATAAAAGAGTGCTGAAAAATATATCAGAAAATTTAGTGAAGAGAATTGAAGCTTTTGGAGTCCACTCTTCAAGGCTTTGGTATATAAAGTTGGCAATACTTGCTACAATGAGGCAGAAGGAGTGAGTTCTTCAAATGGTTCCACCAAAATACTTTGCAAACTCAAGAAAAATAACTCATATAAACCTACAACAATACTACTATAGATTTATCCCCGACAAAATACTTTGCTTGGGTTTTCAATAAGCAGTGAACAAAATAAATACAAATTGCAGAAATACTACCTCACAAGAACACCAAGAATACTTCAATAGAAGACCAAGGATCACCACAAGAAACACAAGATATCCTCCAAGCTTTGCTTTATTATTGAAAAGAATGGTTGCAATATGAAAACAAATATTACAAAGAGAGAAATGGGAGAACAAGAGAGGAGTGAAGAAAATTGGGCAGCAATGGGTTACTATGAAATAGATGCAAAAATGAGGAGGTGGGGCATTTTTTTTAGAAGGGAACTCTCATTAGGGGGCAGCCTACATAGATTTATCCTAGCAAAATACTTTGTGGGGGATTTTCAAGTAAAACATTGTGTGCAAAATAACTACAAACTGTAGAAATATTATCTCACAAGAACACCAAGAATACTCAGTATAGAAGATCGAGATCTACAAGAACATAGAGATCCTCAAAGCTTCCCTTCTATTATTGAAAAGAATGGTTGCAATATGGAAACAATATTACAAAGGAGAAATGGGAGAGAGCAAGAGAGAGTGAGGAGAAAATTGGGCAGCATGGAGTTGCTATGAGAGTTGATGTCAAAATGAGGAGAGGGGCCTTCTTTTAAGGGAGAGAAGGAGAGGAGACCCCCCCTTGCATATTCTCAATGTCACTCAAAGGAGCTCACTCAAGGGAGGCACTATAAGGGGAACTTCCATTAGGAGGAAGAGAAACTCAAAACATGGGAAGAAACCCCTCTCCTAGTTTAAACCTCTCTCTAATGCCCCAAGGGGGTCACCCAAGGTGTGGAATGGGCCCCCCATGTGGTCCCCCATCACCAAATGGCCAATCCAATGGAGATGGTGAGCCCCACTAGAGACAAATTCGCCTCCCTCTCTAAAGTTAAGTTGAAAGAGAGGTAGAAAATGGGGTATTTGATTTATTTGACCCTCTATTACATATAAATGATTTAGGAAACAACTTTTCCCCTTTTCTCATGACTTTAGACTCTTTTACAAAATTGACAGTTTTACTTTTGTAATTATTTTGTTGATTTTGGTGACTTGAACTCCTCATGGACATTGACCTAGCAAAACTTGTCCAATTAATTTGAAACTGATCCAAAGAGTGTGGGGATCATAAGCCATTTGTTTTGAGTACCCATACCCTATAAAAAATCCCCAAGGACCAAATTTTACATTTTACATCAAAATAATTAAAATTTCCAATTAGCAGGGGAAATTTTAATTATTAAAATACCTATCAAACTTAGCAATTTGTGAGAGATCTAGGAGATGATATCATGATTCATTTTACAACACTTTTAGACCCTAGTCGCCTATTGGGCTCGATCATTAGAGCGTCTTTCACCACTTTGGAGGATTATTGAATGAAAAACTCAAAGTAATTAAAATGGTTGAGAAAAACAAAATTAATTACCTAAGGAAAAAACATAAATGAAAGGACTTCCCCTAATGATAGTCCTAGGCCACTAAATTATTACAACTTGACCTATGCTAACATGTTACATTACAAAGTTTTCCCACATAGAGGCGGACATTCCATGGAGAGAGAAAAAATTCTAGCTCCACATGGGGACGTATTGATCTTTTGTAAGACAATCGAATCTCTCGTCCACTTGAATCATTCATCTTGATGATAATTATTTTCAACACTAATGATAGTCTTCAAGGAGAATGGAACAATGTCATTCAATAGAGGAGCCTAGCGTATTATATCCATAGTAACACACAACTACAATCAATGGTACACTACCACACACCAAGTATATGAAATACTTGATCGTGACATATAGTCACAGTGGTGGAACACATCCAACTACTGATGAGTATCTCTATTGTCTGGAGACATTCGGTCTCCATAACAATCATATCATCAACACTTGCAGAAAACATTATATGATAGAATTGAATCATCTGGGCCATTCCTCACTCACATCTGTGAGATCACGGAAGAGCATATGCCCTAATAAAGTAAAACATCAACGATGAGTTATCTAGACTATTCTTCTCAAGCAGGAAGAATATTTGTCCCCAATTCACGAGACTGGACCATTCACCTATAAGGCCATTCCTCTGGGCACTAAACAAAGTGCTACCCGGAGAGAATGAATCTGCCTAGGGAATGACTACCCGTGATTGTTGAACTGGACCATTTTCACCTAACTGGGCCATTCCTTGAGCACTAAACAAGTGCAACATGGAGAGATTGAGTATGCTTTCGATGAAATGTCCGGGACAATTTCCCTAAAATGGTACAATCTGCACCAACCTCAAAGCGGACCATTCTTAGATACGCTCTGGCTGTGAGCTTGAAAGGTGTCCGGCGAGGTGGACAGTCTTCTTGACCACTCTTGAGAGTGACCATCGAGAAGAGAGTTTGTCCTAGACCATTCCCTATGTTAACCACCGTTGTCTATGCTATCCCGACAATCCATCCAGACCATTTCATTCACGAAAATGATTCGATCACGGACCATTTTACGGTGGAAAATGCACGTCCGTCCAGAAATCTCAAACCACTTTCCAGTTCGTAAAGTGGTTCGATATTTCTGACGAAAATGTTTTTTTTCTAGTTTGGAAAATGGTCGTCCATAAATCAATAACACATCAATGCTCCTCCCAACTTTGGGGAGTCATCTCTTCCTTTTTCAATATGGAAGTCGTCTCCTCGACTCCGACTGTGAACACAAACTCTTTCATCTTGAGCAGAGGCTTTACCAAAATATATCTTATCTTCTCATCTACGTGAAGAGAGATATATTGGAGAACCACTTCTCTTCACGGACTTCATCCTGGGAGAATGTGATGCTTGATCTTAATGTGCCGGGTCTTTCTGGAACCTTGGTTTTCTATGAAGGCTTCATATAGCTTCGATCATCATAGTTGAATTCAACTCTTTTGTTTCCTACTAGCTCCTAACTTATCGTGGTAAAGGTCAAACTTGGAACATATCCAGTGGTACGCTATACGTCATCATGAGGCTTTTCATGGTTAATGATCAAAATCATCCTTGAGTTCGAGGTAACCGTGCGTCACGATCTTTGTTATAGAGGTTTCTGCAGCTTACATTTGTGCATTGGGTTTCTCCACCCAGGTTGTCTTCTTTCATGCATGGGTTTCTTCGGGGAATTTATCAGAGTCTTAGGCTTGCTCGTCATCATTTTGTTCAATTATTTTGGAGAGCAGTCTTTGCATTCATCGATGTAAGCTCAAAGCATGGATATTAGGACAATATAATGGCTCATGTAAAGGTATCTGGTTTACTGGAACAAGCTATCATCATAGTCCTCTCCCTCCATCACGGGAGACCTTTAGTTCTAGATCTCCACAATGCTTTCATTCATAAATTTTTCATACACTGTTCTTCATCTGGCTTTCATTTCTGCTTGATTGCTTTTAGTGGGTTCAAACCATGTTGGTATTCTTGTGATTCTCAATATAGTGATTGGTTGTTCTAAATTTTATTTCTTTCTTGTTATCTTCATGTTCTTCTTCATGTTTCTCTTCAGCTCTTGGTCCATGGAGTTTTCTTATAGATTCCATGCCCTGAAGATTCTGACTTCTCCCTTTCATCATAGGATTATGGATGTGGATGGACAACAAGAGATACTTTAAGGCTTCTCTTAGAAGACCTTCTATGATCACACTAATTAGGTAATTTGCTTTTTCAAGGTTGCTTCCATGGATAGATGCTTCATAAGTCTTCAATGGATCATATAATTTAGGATTAGCTCCTCCTAATCCTTGCTTCATCATGAATGCATGTGCTCTTCTTTGGAAATATATGTCGACTCTCATCTGGGAGAGTCCACACTTCGATGCATCCTTATTGCCCATACGCAAGAGTGTCACAAATCTTTCCAATTTCCTCTTGATTATTGACTGCTACGTCTTTACTTCTTCTGGTTTCTTCAAGATTGATTCGATTTCGGCTTATCTTGTAGCCATTGCTGTAATATCTTCTACATGAATTGTTACCGGGGTTGTTGATGTACTTCATCCTTTCATGTGTATTATGCGACTTGTAGTCGTAGTGATAGCAATCCTTATCTTTTGTTCTTCCATAGGTATAGTTTCTCTTGGAATATTATCTTCTAGGAAATAGATATGCAAAGATAATACAGAAAACATGGTATGTACAAGAACTATGAGAATGTGTTACCTTGTCTTAGAAGAAGTTTGCTTCATCTGCTTAGTCTTCTTTGAAAGTTCCTTTTCTTCGACAATTGATGCTTCATGTCTCCTTCCTTTTCTTTAACTCAGGGACAATGATTCTTGTAGTGACCATATTTTAAACAATTGAAGCATTGTATTTATGAGATATCGTTCTCTTGATTTGGCTTCTTCCCCAGGGGCAAACTTCCCTTTATTCACGAAATTCTTGAACCTTCTTTGTGAAAGCTTGATCATCATATTTCTTTGGAGAAACTCTCTTTTGCATTGATCCTTGTTTCTTCTTATTACTGTAAGTCCAAAGTTCTTCAAATGTGGGATACTCCTTCCTTGTGTTCATGGTTCACGGCAAATGCATCCCATGTCTTGGGAGAGACCATTGATACTGTTTACCAATTCCTTCTCTACGGCAAAGTAGTCTCTTCAATAGCTTGTAGTTGATCTCTTAATGAGAGATTCTCACAAAGTATGATGTTATGTTGTCATCATCCATTCATCTTCATATCGCGGAGGCTCATTCTTGGACTCATTAGTTGTCCAATGTTTGACTGAGAAGAGGTTTGTTAAGACATCGTACATCTTCTTAGGAACAAATCGAATGGGAGATGTAGGAACATCAGGTGGTCTTTATAGAATCCACTATATTACTCATAGCATTGATGTCATTGTCTTTGAACTTCTCCATGGCACATAGCGTTACGTGGTTTCATTTTCTTTTCCTTCTTCAAACTTCTGGTTCCACAATCTTTCCTTTCGATATCAACACTTTATTCTTGGCAAGGATGAGATCAATCCTTGTCTTCCATGCTCAAAGTTAGAAGCCCCATCACTTGTTTTGATTTCATAGAGTAGTCTCATGGTTGCCTTGACTTGGTCAACCTAGGTGACCTAAAACTCAACCTTGGCGTCTTAGCTTGCTGAGAATACAAAATGCTAGAGCTAGGGCACACTAGTCCTATCCAGTGGAGTCAATCCCTTCATTTAAGGTTCCTCCTTGAAGGTTAGGGTTTCTACAAGCGCACTTGCTAAGTAACCTAGCGATAGTGTTTCAATGTACTCCTGCTAGGAACCCTAGCGTTAGTTCTTCAATGAGCTTAGTATCTTTATGGCTATGCTCCCTTCCAATGGTTAGGCTTAATGAAGGAGGTGTGGGCCCATAACACGGTGGGAATATGATGGATGTGCTCGTTTAACCATAGACAATATCACTATTGTCACCCAATAGTGATAATGTCTATGGTAAAACGAGCACCTTAACCTTGACAAAGAATCGTAAGGCAAACCCTAGGCTAGATAGCCAAACAGATAGCACACCTCTCTCCAGGATGGCGCACCAAATAGGAGTAACAAGAGCTGATATGAGAGTCCAAACCATAACCAAGAGGTCAGGATCAAAGCCAATCTGTATTTTTAGCGGCAGCTCTCCTCAAACTAGCACAAAGCGGCCAGCTGATGCGCCAAAGTGTTGCTACTGTGATTCTGAGAATCACAATGAGAATGAAGACTAAGCCTCCTATATTTATACTAAAGCTGGCAGCGCTTGAGGTAGACTTCTCGTGCAGGTGCCTATTTACTTGGTATATAATATTTCCTTTAATAACTTCTTCTCTTGGAGGCTTATAACCTAATACAAATTATCCTCTTGAGTGACTTGTCTTCTAGGGTTATTAGCCAACTAATTTAGGGTTTATTCTTGCTTTCGAGATATTCTATTCTCGTCGGGAGTTTACACAGGTAAATACCTCTCGCATCTACTATAATATCAACACTCAGGCCACTTAAGTCACTTCTCATCTTATCCTGTAGTGTTCTCCCTCCCGATTTGATGAGCTATTACACTAAAGTTTCTCAAGTAATATGCCCATTATGACAACTAACAGTGAATTTAATTAGATATGACCCATAATAACTCAAAATTACGGAAATCATTAGAATTCAACGAAACCAAAGCACAGTTGTGCGGAATGGATCACGATCATGAACGATGTAAGTCGAACCCAATAAAACCCCTCAATATCTCTCGAGATCTCTGTCACCATATGCGGCTACTCGGTAGGCATAACACTCTGTAATATTTGTAATGTTATAATGTTATAATGTCCCAAAGTAGGGACATTAAAGTCCTCCCTACCCAAGATTGCTTGTCCTCAAGAAATAGCTGAATCAAACTGTGTATGATATGAGGGTCCCATATCCACTTGTGTGACACAAGGTGGACTCCCCCAAAGATGTGGTCTCTCCAAGTGCTCACCACACATGACACTCACATGCTCATGATGAGTAGAATGTTCAATGGCCAAAGAATATCAGTCAACGCAGCAACCCTCTACCGACTCAACTCCATCAAAAGTTGAACTACCAAGCACTCCAATCCACGGATCCCATATCGAATGTGAACCGCAATGCCTCGTGAAATATAGTCATGTAACATATCAATACCATGAATCTCTTGCAAATAACACAAGGTCTCAACCCAATGAGTAGACCCTGGGACCGTGCCAACCTTAATGCGACTTCCTGTGCCGAACATGTTGTTGCGCCATGGTGGTGCTACAAGACCTCAACAAATCACCAACAAGTGATGCGCTCCCCCCAATACTGAAGCTCAATCGAAAATCAAAGTGAATTTCGCCTGGAAAGATCCACTCTCCTCCATCAATCAATGAAATACCCAACCCTGTAATCCCAAGGGGTCCCATGCTAGCCTCGACCAAGAACCATCCATGGACATTTACTACTCGATCATGGCTGTCTAGCAAGTATATACATATTGGATCCCCCCTCTCACGGATCCTCATAGAAATACACATGTGGGTGCCGTTGTCCAGTTGAACACAGCAAATGTATCTCTATGGAATCAACATCTTCCCAACCACCTCCATGCTGATCTTGAGTATCAATAGGGAGAACTTGTCTCACAATATAGAACAAGTCCCTGCAAGCCATCTCAAAACCATCCAAGAGTGAAATATGTTTCTCTATGGCGCAACCTGGACCATCATAGAATGAAACAATAGCCCGACCAAATGGACTCGGATCCCATGGAAGAATTGGAAGTTCATCACTTCCAATCCCACTAACTATTGATGTGCCCTAATGGTAATTGTCGAAATCCCTCCATCCTCATCCCAATGAGAATATGAATCTGTGTCACCCTCTAAGATATCTACTATCCCATGGCCTAATGCTAGCCATCATTAGGTCTCAACTGTCTGTCTCCAGATGATCCACCCCTATCTGGCATTATGTAATAAGACACTCTGTCCGGTGGTTTTGACCACCAACTCTCCATGTCCCACATACATTTATCTCCCCTATGTTGTTGTCAATGATGAAAGCATTGGGAAAAGCCAACAGAAACATCTACGTAACCGGTAGGACTAGAAGTATCATATGCTTTGGTCAATCCCAGAGACTTGACCAAAATCTCATCCAATACTGGCACCCATGGTGAATAATCATCTAAACTCCAATTATTGGGTACAACAGCAGATAACTCCACAAATTGTTGGTCATTCACTCTACCTCCATAATCACTCATATAGTTTTTGCTACTATGAAGGTGATCTCCAAGAACTATGTGTTCTTTTGAGGAGGAGATCCATACTCGCAAAGTGTGTCTCCTCCACCTGTCAATCGTCCCCTTGAATCCCATTGTATCTCTCTCATCATCATATGTCCACGGAGTTAATGCTAGGATCCCAACCCTACGTGTGGATATCAACCAATCACGGAACACAAATGAAAGTGTCCTCGTAGTACCCACCTTGCCTCTAAGTCCTCATGTGGCCAGGTGTATGACCAATTGTCCCAAAACTACCCATGAATGGTGGCCCCTATGACACCCAAATATCCTCCAACAATTTATTTGAGGAACATATCTGACTCTTTATCGAGATAGATATAGTGTATCTCAGACCAGTCTCCTCAAGGAGCTCATCTAATCTGGACTTTGATTCTTCAAGGGTTGTCTGTGTGCCTTCAAGAATCTTCGTGTGCTCACCAACTCATGGATGAGTCGGTCCACCTCCAACTCATGCTCCTTCAAGGCCATGCGATACATCTCACCAACCTCCAATAGGTAATCTCGATCCATCAACAAAGTTGGTAGTCGACCCTCATCATAGTTATTCTTTCCACGAGAATTATGAAGGATCATCCATGGCAACTCCCTCATCTGAACTATCATGTGCTACCGATGCCCTCCAACAATAATTTGCCACCAATGCATGTATCATCCATGCATCGAGTGGCTATGTCCTCACCCCAACTCTCAATTGTCTGTCAAGTGTGCGATCTCGATCACAGCCGGTGATGTGACCCATGCCTCTCCTTTGCTTCCCTAGCATCAATATGGAATCCTCAACAACCACTCATCAAAAGATGGGTGTTAGGCCTTGCTTGTCCTTTGTGCTCTTGGGTCCTTCTGTATGCCCGCGCATGCATCACCATTTGCGTTATCCCGAATCGCGTGTATCGCAATGCAGACTGTTGTATCCTCATTGCACTCACCCTACTATTATGATTTCTTTGGATCCCAGCCACAAATGTGTCGGACGTGCTATGGTCATCGATAATAAGTGCATCCTCATCATTGTAGATCAGTCCTGGGAGTAAGTGTCCCAACATTTTGTTGGTCTCCACAACCTGGTCCGTTAATGGAATCTCCAAGAGTGGTGACTCTCACTCTCCTCCTCTTGCTAGAGTATGTGTAAGGTCAGCTCAAGTCATGCCTCTCCTCTAGATGCTGCGGATCATATGTCCCTAAGGGTGCAATCGTCCGCAAAGGCTCCTCCACCGGACCGAAGTATACTCTTGATATCCTCATGTGTGCGTGGCTATCATGGAATTATGCGAGAAGATGAAAAATGTCCTTGTCATCATAGAAAGCTCATCATCCCCCATACATGACTTTCTGGAAGCCATGTCTATACCCGAGGGTAGCTCATCCAACCTCTTAATCTTATCATGTCTAAGTGCGGCACATATTTGAATCCTCACAAGTGTCATCAATATTTTGAAGTGTTGAAGTCTCAACACTGCCTGGTAAGGAAGATGAAGAACATGCACTATCATCTTGTCCATCCAAAGCGTCCCTCGGTCTTGTGAGAGTCTTTCGCCTCATGGGACACTCCTAAATAATCCGTGGTTGCATTCTCATGCACCTCCTCATCCTCACGTCATAGTGTACCTCAACAATGTGCACCTTCCCCTTCTTGTACCCTAATAGTTGGGGTTCATACCACTCAGGATGTTTGATGGTGCAATAATCCTTGAATGACATGCAGAAATTCGGTACCAAGCTCGATCTGTCTCAAAACAATTTGCAAACTCCTCATCATGTCCTTTTTGTCATGTTTGTTGACTCTTTGAACCACTAGCTCCATTAATCCTTGCATTGTTTTGAAGGCTTTCCATATCCTGCCAAGCGGCCATTAAGAGTAGCCTCACGTGCAAGAATATTACAAATATTCTTCACGTTGTCCTCCATATCTGATTTGAACTTTTCTCTCAACTACTGCATCTAAAGGTATAAATGATGGTTATCCTTCTTTGGTGCAGTGGACATAAGCCGACATAACTTCTCCCGCGGTTTTCCTACATATGCTAGCGGGGAAAACCCGACTCGATACCAGCGAAATATCTGATCAAGCCCGTCTGGATATCTACTGCTGAACTGTGGTTTTGTCACTGAAGTTTGATACTCTAGATGTTTCTGGATCGTTTGAGTTAATGTGTGAACATGCTTGGAGATTTTTAGCGTAATGTTTCATTCATTAAGTTTTAGCAATATAAAGATAATGCATTGCAAAAGAAAGGACAACACAACTCAATGATATATATAACGATAAGCGAGGAAATACAATAATAAGATGGAAGCGAGATATACTAATCATCGGTTAGATCTCATGGATCGTCCTTGGAATACAATCAACTAACGAAATACGAGTGATCACAAGAATGAAAGGTGATGTGCATGCAGATAGATGTTCGGGATTCGACGCTCACGGTAACTCTTGCGAGAATCTAAACTTCATACGATGGCGATACGAAATCGAAATGAGTTGACTGTCTCAAAAGTGCCCACAGAGCCTCTAAGAGTGATCGATGGTACGGGTGAGATCGACCTCATGGCTGGAAGTCACCCCACAGGGGTTTTCGCACCTCCTAAAATTTTGTAGAGGTGTGCCCTAGTGATCCATGGCCAGGAATCTGACGATGTATGACTTCGAATCGATCGTCACGGCCTCCCTCTGTGATGTCTCGTCCCCGAAGATTAGGCCAGCCGAAGGGTGACTTAGTAGTCTATATGTTCCAGCAGACTATAGTCGAGGGACAAACAGGGAATCGGGTGGAGAAATAAGGAGGAATTAGCGGCTAAACGATGAATTAAGCCAAATGCCAAAGGAAAAGTCATAGCCTAAGTCTACGGGAGAATTAGAATGAAAAGGTGATAGGGGACTTAATTGATAAATAAATCACTTAGGAGGAAAGGCGCTAGGTTAAGTGATGTCGCGAAGAATTAGGGTGGGAAAGATATAAAGGGAGGAATTTGGCCTAATTCCTCATTATGCATGTTATGATTTGATGTTGAGCTTCCAGAGGAGGAAGAGGCGACCTTAACATTTTGTGGATTTACGGAGGAAACCACCACCTTGTCGGTTTGATTGTTGAGAGACACACCTAGCCCATCGGAGACCACCACATCCAGGTATTTCACCGTTCATTTGGTAAATTGATGTGGAAGTAATTTCGACCAAGGAGAGCAAGCTATTTTGAGGATGGAGATACTGATAGACGTGTCCCGACTAGCGAGATTCATTGGAGCCAGTGAGATCGAGCCGGGGCACTTCCATTGAACCATCTATCCTTCAATTCGATGGTACGGAATCTTATGAATCAATCCATCCGACCATTTTGGGCTCCAGTCATTCGGACAGCGTTTGGCGTTACATCTTGAATGTTCAGAGGCCAGATCCAGGCAAACCCTTTCGACCCATTTCATCATTTGGCGAGGCGATCATTTTTGAGCCATATAGCGACCCGATTCCGACGGTGGAATCTTTTGAAACATTAGAGTGTCAGAGGCATAAACCCCCACTGGCAGAGGTCCGGATCCGGTACCGTAGAGGTCAGATCGATTCGGACGGAACATCCATTTAATTATAGAGACGGTAGCATCTATTGGGTGATTGCGACACATTACATTGTGGGTTCTTGGTCGGGTTTTCAATTTTGGTAGCGGTTACGTATTTCTCGAGAATAAACGGTACATATTATCGTTACATGCATCGGATACGCTATCTTAAGTATGATCCACTTTGGTGTTTTTGTTATTCTATTGTATTCGAGTCTGGATCGGAGATCTTCTTGACGTCTGAACTCTATATTTCGAGAAGGCCTGTGTATTTCCATGCTTGAACGTTATTATTCATTGCTATTGGTTGACATTCTATACTCTTGCATGCACTCTTTTTATGATTGTTAAACATTAAATATGCAACATGCATGTAATAACCACATGCACCTGTAATAACCAACATGCAACCACAATAGAAGAACCACCTCAAACACCACGTAAAATGCATCGAAACCCCGGTGTATCAGGATACGCGCCGAACATTAGAGCGATGACAAATATCTTGATCGTGGGATCGGGGATATTCCGGTGAGTATTAGAGCTTTGAATCACTATGACTGTGACTAAAGACCATGAATCAAACAGAAGAACCAGATGAAGTGCCATTGAGCATGAAGATTGACGAATTATGTCACGTACAATCATTGCTTGAGGGGAAGAAGGACGGAACCTAACTCTCCCTTCCCTCGAGTTCGGAGGAAGGAAGAGTCCTGAGAAGCGGAAGCGGCCAGTGAAGCCTTGGTGAAGCGCTGAAGCGAAGACTGGAGGTGGCAGGGTATGAGCGACCGGAAGGCGGTAAGACCCCGGTGGATCGGGCAGTAGCCTTCATGGAATTACTCGGTGACATGCTAACCGGACCATGTCTTTCCAGTCTTTGGCTCGAATTGCTTGATAGGCGGCTATGGTAGATATTCAGAACTCAAGGCCCATGCGGCATGGGAACTTCAGTAGAGCTGATGAACCCAGTCCACCCACTTGCGTATACCTCTGAGTAGGATTCCGGTAGTTGTTTCCCGGTTCCAGGGCAACCCGTTGGCAGCCACAGTCTGGAAATACTTACAGAACCCGACCCACCTCTGAGAGAGGACGTGCGAGTATCGAGGAGAGTATCTGACCTTAGGCCCGTGACTCAACGAGGACATGACCCTAGTAGAGTATTGGGGACTCAGACTTCGGGAACCGTCCTAGAAACCCACGGAGGGAGGGCAGCAACAGCAACTGGCGGGGGCATAACATTGACTTCATCCGAAAAGTTGGTAAACTCACCATACCTTCTTTTGACGGATCATCCAGATGCACTACCAGAGCTTTGGGTGAAATATTCTGACTATATTTTTTTTATTTTTTTTTTATTTTCGCTGTTTCCCACACGAATATTTACAAACAGTTTTACATGTAATTGTTTATAGTGAGAATAGGCAATAACACAACAACAACATTATGATACCAGAATATCTCCACAAATCTGATGTCTTCCCTTTTATTTGATTCAAACAGAACATTGGTATAGTATATCAGATGTCAAACTGATAGAAAATTAATAAATCTGACCTCATACATTGGCTATTACAGATCTGGAATGATGAGAAGAATTTCTGCTGTAGAGTGTATTTGGCTGTTGTAGAATGTTATTGAGTTGAATCAGCCCCTCTCTACTGTCTACCATGCTGACTCTTGTCCCCACCAATCTGCACACTCACTTCACACGAGATTGTGCCCCTCTTTGCACAGGTTACTTGCCCAGAATTTGAAGGAACTCGCCCACTGCTGATTCAAGGAGTCTCTGCGCCTTCTCTCAGCCAAGGAACAATGAAGAATCGATCCACCAAGGGGAATAGCCAACTCATATGCAATTGGATTCGACCATCACCATAAAATCGCTCTTCTTGCCACAGGAAACACGCCCAGCCTCTATAATCCTTGACTTATTTATATAATAGAAGAGTTAGAGCTAGAGGTTCGAAGATGAGATTTAGCGCCCAGGTAAAGAAGAATACGCCCAGCAATGATAAGGGTCGACCACTGCAGCAAACTCGCCCAGATTTCAAAGATATCAACAACCACAAGAGGCACCCTACAATGCAGTCGGTCCTCCACATGAAAAAATTCGCCCCTGGTATGGTTGAGCAGCGTCCGGGGATAAGGATATTTAGCCCCTGAAGCTGCGCTTGCTTGGAATGTGGTGGACAACTCGTTCCAAAGACCCCGTAGCAAAATGACAAGGGACGCGTCCAGCTCAAAGGAAACGCCTCAATCCCTCAACTCGTGCCAATGAAGAGATTCCCCTTCTTACTCAATCTGCAAACAAAATGCCTTCTTCAATGAAATGCTTCAACTCACGATGCCCAAATCCCTGCAAATGAGAAACCGAAACGACTCCTCCAATCTCACGGCTAGTGCAGATAGTTTCACTGCCGAATCCAAGATTCGGCTGGGGCGGAATATTTTCCTTGCCGAGATCGGTGTGGAATGGGTTTCCATGGTGGAAACCCTTGTTTTCTCATCGAGCTCTTCTCCCAAATCCAATTTTCAAAAATGAATAATTAGGTCAATCACTTTTCCCCTTCAATCGTCTTTTTATTCATTCACTTGTCCTTCTCCTCCATTAAAATATTCATTTTAATTATTGTGGTGGAATACCCTCAAAGAGGGTTTATTAATGATAAACTCACTTTTCCCTAAGTTTCACTTTATAATTCAAAAAGTGACTTTACATCGTTTCCCGACTCATCAGATCCCCAATGGTTTATGGAAGCTGTGGCAAACCACCACCAGTATTAGGCACTAGAACGGACATTACATTGATGCAATTGGAATACCTACTACAAGCTCAACCCGGTAGTAGGCGAGAGGCCATCAGTTTCGCCACCTACACTTGGAGGGTGAGGCACACAGGTGGTGGTATCATGGATTGGTTACATTGGGTCACATTCGCATCACCTCCTTTAGGGATTTTACAGATAGGCTCTTGGACAAGTTTGACAGGAAGGATTCCTATATACACTTTAGGGATCTAGCCCTGTTGAGACAAATTGGCACAGCATAGGTGTTCATCACATAGTTTTAGTGGGTAGTAGTGGCAGTGACAAACATATCTAAGCCGTGATTGGTCATACTATTCGCAGAGAACTCCACCAGAACCCTTGAGAGAGGTTGAGTCAAAGACATATCACGACCTCATTCCTTGCGGAGGATAATAGATCCAGCACTAGAATTTGGCAGTTGGTGCAAAACCCCAAACCTTTCACTAAACCCTTTGTACCACAGACAAGGATCAAATAATCTTCCAAAGGAATGGAAGGGCAAGCCAAAGCTGGATGATGATACACGACGAGAATTGATGAGAGCTTTGTTTCTCTTGCAGAGACACTTGGGTCTCAGGGCATAGATGCATGGGAAGGACAAATCCACTATATTGAGGTGGAATCGGTAGCGAGGAGGATGAGGATATTAGGGCAAACAGGGCAGTGAACCGGTAGGGACACATGAGCTAGAAGCGTGACCAGAAGAACCTCGGAATCTGGCCAAGAGCGAAACCAGGAGGAGGCCAAACCTGGTAGAGAGGTGAAAGAACCATAGCCACCCTTTTAGGAGTACCCGGGTACAAGCTCTCGAGGCTCAAGGGCCTTGTACAAGTGCAGCGCATGACATCTTTAGTTGATGGTGGGGCCACCCACAACTTCATAGATGCATCTTTGGTAGCCAGGAGGGGGTTACGCACATAGAAGTTCGAGGGATTCCATGTGGCGGTGGTTGATGGATACACGATGACATACTTGGACATGATCACGACCTCAAGATCAAGCTTGGCAACTACACCCACAGCCGGACACTTTATGTAGTGGACCTGTCGGGAATCACGGATGCTGTGTTGGGAGTATAGTGGTTATATTTGTTGGGGGAGATTGGGTTCAATTATTAGACGTTGACCATGAGCTTGAGAGATGCCAACGGATCGAGGACTATCTCTGAGAGGCATGTCTCTGAGAGCCTCGGCGGTATCGACATAAAGAGATGGAGGCCGATTTTTCGTCCATGGTGGTCACGGCTTACCTGGCCGAAGTGTCTGCAACGAAAAAGCTGGAAGAGTCGGGAGCAGTACCACCCACGGATCAGAGAGCTTTTGGGACGATATGAGCCAATATTTGGGCCGATAACACCAGGGAAACCACCCGACAAGGGATTTGAGCACACAATCGAGTTGGAAGCAGGGGCTACACCAATGATCACAATGCCCTATAGGCACCCCAAGAAATTTAAGGCCGAAATTGAGAAAGCAATCAAAAAAATTGCTCGCTATGGGGCATATCGGGGCCAGCGAGGAGTCCTTGCATCTTACGGTAGTGCGATGCGAAGAGGATGTACATTAGGATGTGCATTGATTACAGAGTGGTCAACAAGAAAATGATCAATAATTGTTACCCTATTCCACGCATAGATGAGTTGATGGATGGGTCACATGGGGTATTTTTCTTCACTAAGATTGATCTCGTTAGGGGATACCATCGGTCGGCGGCGAGGGGCGAGGGATATGGAAGACAACATTCGATGCCATTTGTTGTTTGAGTTCTTGGTCATGCCATTTGGGCCGACCAGCACCGGCCACTTTCCAATCTTGCATGAACCATGCTTTAGAGGGCGAGTTGAGGAAGTACCTTACGGTATTAGCCCGTGATATATTGATCTACAATGAAGACATCGATGAGCATTTAGCACATTGGAGAAGGTTTTTGGATATTATGAAGACCAGGTCTTTATATGCCAAAAGGAATCCAAATGTGGAATTTGTATGGGAACTACGTAGCAGGGCATATCATCGGTGGAAGCGATACCGGGTTCACCCAGAAAAGATCAAGGCCATTGGATTGGCCAGCCCAGAATCTCCGCGAATGCGAGGATTCTTTGGGTTATCTTGATTACAAGCGGTTTTTGTCAAGGGTTTTTTCTGATTGGGAGCACCACTACGGACTTGACAAAGAAGAGTGTTTTTCATTGAATGAGAGGATTCCACAGCCGGACATTTAACAAAATGAAGAGGTTATGAGCACATACCCTGTTCTATCCTCGGACTTTCTCGACCATTCGTCTTAGAATGCGGCGCGTCGGGGGTGAGTTGGGCGGTATTGATGGGGGAGCACCCATTGTGTTGAAGCGAAGCTTTCGATGAGTCGAGGAACTCTATCCCTGACTACGACAAGGAGATGCTAGCAATCATGCATGCTTTAACAAAATTCAGGCAATATCTAGTAGGAGCGAAATCTATGGTGAGAACTGATCACAACAGCCTCAAAAGTACTTCTTATCTTAGAAGGACTTGAACAAGAGACAACAAAAGTGGGTCTCAAAGATCCAAGCATTGACTTTGATATTGAGTATGTCAAGGGAAAAAGGAATGTTGTGGCGGTGCATTGTCCAGGAGACCAGCAGGATGTTCGATGATGGATGTTTGTATAGATTGGAAAGCTCAATTGTTGGTGGAATACTTTCCAAAAACAAATTTGCTTGTGAGGTGATGGGCGAGGGCAAGTGATTGATGATAGGTAGAGTTCTTGATGGCGTCATTTTCTACAAGAACGGATCTACTTGGTTCCAAAATCCACCATGAAAGGGAAGATTATGAAGGTAGTGTCGCGAAGATTCACCAAACGGCCGGGCATCAGGATACTTCCAAAGAAACTTATAAGAGGTCGGGGAGAATTCTCATGGGCGGGTCTCAAGGATGACATCTTTGAAACACATATGCGAGTGCGACTTGTCCGTGACAAGTCCGGCAGACACATCCCAGCGGTTGCCGACCTCTACCATTCGGAAGGCAATGGGAAGCATTTCCATGGATTTCTACGAGGCCTCCCTAGAGTGCGGGGAAGGGACTGTATATTTGTAATGGTCAACAGGCTAGCCAAATTTGCACACTTCTTGTATACCCACAGTTCTAGGCCATACGGTGCTTGATTGTTCTTCAGGGGAGGTATTAGATTTGCCACTGAAGTTACCAGGCGGATAGTGATTGATGGATAGTAGCTTCATCAGCATTTGGTAGGAGCTTTAAGTTGGCAGGGCATAGGTTAGCTGAACGACTACCACCCTGAGGCGGATGGAGAGAGGCGGGACAAAGATAGATCAACAAATGGGTGGAAAGTGTCGAAGGGAACTATATTGGGGCGATAGCAGGTGGAGATGAACATGGGTGAGTATTGCCTACAGCTTACCATATGTCCATTAGGTATCACCATTGAGGGGCATTATGTGGATCGATCACCTCCTTTATAGATCTTGTATTTGAAGCGGGGTCAGGGGCCAGGATTGGGTGGAGGAGAGTCAAAGGATGCTACAATCAACAAAGGAGAACTCGCAATCAGCTCAGAATCAGCAGAATATATATGCAGACCGACACAAAGTTGAGAGCAGTTTTGAGGTAGGAGACTTGGTTTCACAACGATTACGATATAAAGGCGGTCTTCCTTGAAGGAAGCGAGGTGACTGAAATAGCGTCCTATGGGCCATCTGAGTCATCGGGGAGGATAGGCAGTGGCATATGAGCTAGAGCTACCGGATCATAGAAAGATTCATAGCGTCTTTCACGTCTACTTGCCTTAAAAAGGCGGTGGGACAACAAATTAGCATTCCTGAGGAGTTGCCACCTTGGATGAGGAGGGCCAGTTAGAACTAGTACCCGAGGAAATACTAGAGCAGAGAGAGCACATATTGAGGAAGCGGGATCATCGGTGCTTGGTTGAATGGAGGGTCTTCCAGGTGGAGGATGCCACATGGGAGGAGAGCATATTGCCGGCACCTAGAGTTGATGTTGCTTGAGGACAAAAAATATCAGGAAGGAAGGGCGTGATGTCTCGTTCCCAAAAGTAGGCCAGTGAGGAGTGACTTAGTAGTCTATATGTTCCGTAGACTATAGTCAATCACAAGAGAACGAGATGGAGAAATAAGGGAGAATTATGACTAGCGATAATTAAGCCAAAATACTTAGGGAAAAGTCACTTAAGCCATGCATGTCAATGAAGAATTAGGGTGATAAGGGACTTAATTGATAAATAAAATCACTTAGGAGGAAAGCCTAGGTTAAGTGATGTCAACGAAGAGGTAGGAGTCGGGAAAGATATAAAGGGAGTAATTTTACCTAATTCCTCATTATGCATGTTATGATTTGATGTTGAAACTTCCAAGAGGAGGAGGAAACTACGACCTTCTTTTTTTTGGAGGAAACCACCACCCATGATCGGTTTTGGTGTTGAGACACACCCTAGCCCATCGTATATACCATCTAGGTATTTCACCGATCTATTCAGGAGAATCTAGTACAGTGTGTGCATCTCATCCAGTGAGGGCGCAAGTGAGATTGGGGGTTTGTGGAGTTGCATGAGGATAGAGATCTGATTACATTTTCCTTTTGACCTAGTTGAGATCTAGCCAGGCGCTTCCATTGAGCCATCTATCATGAAATTCCGACGGTGGAATCTTGCAAAACGATCCATCCAGCCATTTTGGGAACAGTCATTCCGGACAGACATTTAGCCTTGCATGCAGAGTTTCAGGGCAAATCCGGACAAATCCCGCCAGGCCATTTCATCATTTGGCGAAGACGATCATTTTAGGCCTTATAGTAGCCGATTAGGCGATTGGAATATTTTGAGCGCATTCGGTGTGCAGGAGAAGCAAACCCCTAGAGGTCGAATCCCGTGCAAACAGGGTCGATCCGAGTTCGAAACCGGAACTCCATTCCAATATTGAGACCAGGGAGCATCTATTGGAGCAGTTTTGAGCATATTCTGATGGTGGGTTCTTTAGATCGGGTTTTCCGGTATGGGATGCAAGTATTTCTCGAGATAAGCTCATTTTGCCGATCTACCGTGCATACATCGAGATGCATATCTCTAAGTATGATCGCAGTATTTTTGTTATTGTTGTATTCGATGCCAGTCGGAGATCGCTAGCGATGTCTGAACTCTATATTTCCGGTAGGCTATTGTATTTCATGTTTGAACCGTTGTTATTCATGATATTGGCAGTTGACATTTCTATACTCTTGCATGCATTCTTTTATGATTGTTAAACATTAAATATGCAACATGCACATGTAAATTGTAATAACCCACATGCACCTGTAATAACCAACATACAACCACAATAACCAAAGAACAACTCAAACACACGGCTAAAATGCATCGAGAAACCCCGGTCAATATCAGTCTGCATACGTAACATTGGATCTGTAGCAAATATCTTGATCGGTAGGATCAGGGATATTTCACTCTATAATGAATTGAAGGATTTCCTTGGATCTACTATGGAATACGCCCTGCAACCCCAAATGTACTTCCTCAAGAGTTTAAGCCCTAAATGGTGTTTCTTCTTTCCATCGATTCCATTAGGAAGCCCGTGACGGGTGGCTCAAAAGGTGTGCCTCGGCTAGCTCTCTAATGGGTCGAAGGAATCAATGAAATCTTGAAGCTGTCTCAGCGTGCTTCAAACCCTTTCTCTAACAGTGCACCCTCTAAATTTCGAGTTCTTAATCCTTTGACGGATTACGTAATGCGATGAAATACCTGGATGGTATCTCGATGGGATAGGTTGTATCTCTCAACACCAAAACCAATCAATGGTGGTTTCCTCCAGAAATCACAAAACAACAAGGGGTTGATTTCCTCCTCCTCTACAGCTATCTCAACATCAAATCATAACATAACATAGTCAATTAGGTTGCTACCCTTCCTTTATAACTTCCAAAACCCTAATCTGTTGTTGACCTTTTCCCTCAGGTGACTTTTACTTTATTTTGTTACTCCTTGTTAAATCCTTAATTAATTAATTAATTAACCATTTTACCTCTAAAGTGATTTATCCATCCTTGTCTTCTCGAATAGCTGAAAGTCACTTCTCATAATCTTGTCCTCTAATGCTCTTCCTCTCGATTCCGATGAGCTATTACACTAATAGGTTTCTCCAAGTAATATGCCCATTATGACCTTAGTGAATTTAATTAAGATATGACCCATAATAACTCAAAATTAATCGTCAGTCTGCTTGAAACCAAAGCCAAGTTGTGGAATGGATCACGATGATGAATATGATGAACGATGAAAGTCGGGCCCAATAAAACCCTCAATATCTCTCTAACTCTCTGTCACTATCTAGCTACTTGGGTAGGCATAACACTCTATAATGTTGTAATGTTTGATGTCCCAAAATGGGGCATTACACGAGACAGCACTTATGAAATGTATGAAGCATTGAAGAATATGTTTGAGGTAACACCCTCAAAGCCCTTACCTTGAAGGGCCAACTCCAAAGTATCAAAGATGACAAAGATTGATCACCCGGTTGCCTTCTTTATGAGATGTTAGAGATCAGATCGACTGGGTGCCTTTGAATCATATCGACAGGAGAACTTGTCCTATCTACTCTTAACAATATTCCAAAACATTGGGAGAATTTTCTTCAAAGTATCAGTGGTATAGAAAAACTACCTACTTTTGATGGATTTGTGGACCGGACTATACCAAAGAAGAACTTAGACTTGGAGTAGAGAATTGGAAGACTCCCACGATGACAATCATGCTCTGCATACAAAGAAAGGAGGAAAGATTTAAAAGAACTTCAAGAAAACATTCAAGATGAGAGAACTTCATCGACTTCATGTTATGATCGAGAGAGAAGGAACATGATAGATATCCATTGCTTGGATATGTGACAAATATATGGACACTATAGAAATTGTCCTACGAGGGAAGAAAGGAAGACAATATGCTTCCACCGACATTGATCCAAACCACCTCAAGGGATGAAGACAAGAGATGAGGGATTACTTCCTCTAAACCGTCACAAGATTAGTATTTGGACTCGGAGGTGGTGTTTGATTTGAAATCACATTAAACCTATAGTTGATTGCATCCTTGATAGTGAAGGGTATTATCCCTAGTGTGGTAGCCCTCATGACTTAGACCATTATCCACAGTGCAGTCATCTTTATTGATTGATTGATTATTATGCTAATACAAGAGATCATCAAATACTGTAGAGTCATTAGAGCACCTGAGAAGACATAAAATATCTAGCTAACAAGAAAAAGAAGATATCTATCGCCGGAATTGAGGAGTTATGACTCAAGGAGTCAAACTAATTGAAAATAAGGAAGAGACATTACATTCTTCCCTTCAATAGTTTAGAGGGAGACAATTGTTGATCCATTTGTTCCAGTTGCTCCAGTTGACATGTCTAGATTTATTGTAGTAGGGCATAAAAGGATTGTCTAAGCTCGACAAACTCTACAAAGGCCGGGAGGGCATACAACCCCTCAGGGCACATCACCAGAAAACAAGAGACCAAAGAGATTTTCAAACTACCTTTCAGCCATAATTACATTATTGTTTTTAGACCTTCTTGTCCTTGGAAAAGCTACGTGAGAAAATATGGAAAGATGCCATGTGAGAAGAACATGAGTCTATCATGAAGAATGATGTGTGGATATTGTTCTGAGACCTGAGGATAAGTTTGTAGTGACTTTCAAGTGGATCTGTAAGATCAAGCATACTAGCCGATGGAAGTGTCGAAATACAAAGCAAGATTTGTAGCAAAGGATGTTCCTGGCGAGGAGAGTTGACCTTGATAGAGACATTTGATCCAGTAGCCGAATACACTTCCATCAGTACTATCATCCATGGGTTGGAAACCCATCGGATGGATGTAAAGATATCCTTTCTCAATGGTGAGATTGAGGGAAGATGTTTACATCAATGACGAGTTCATGACATCACGATGAGAAATCATGTATGCAGGTTGAAGAGAGCTTTGTAGCCTTGAGTGTGGAGGTTCACAAAGCAGTGTGGCTTGTAAACTTCACGACAGATTTAGTTGATCATGAGATGTATCCTACCATTATTCATTGTGATATTGATTTGTGTGAAGCTCTCGGCTATGTTTCATGATAGTCGAAGCTTGCGAGATCAAATATCATTATATGAGACATGGTGCAAAGTAGTACTGCGTCACGGTACCTTCTACCATGAAGCGGGAAAATGTAGATATCTTCACCAAACCAATTTCAAAGACAAAGTTTGAGTACTTCGTGAGAGACTTGGCCTAGTAAAAATACCTCCCTAGCTAAGAAAGAGTGTTGATGATTACAACCAAGACGAAGTTAGTACTTAAGTGAGAGATTTGGCCTAGTGGAGAATGTCTCCCCTAAAATGAGAGAGGTGTTGATGATTACAGTTGTGTGAGACATCCTCTGGAACACGGTGAGTGGAATTGACTGTGAGAGCCACATGGTTGGGTTATTGTTGTTCTTCTTTGAGACTGAGATGGAATGTTGTTTGCCCCTGTGTGGGGAAGCCCATAAGTTGGGTGTGCCCATGAGATAGGTGTATTGTTCCTCTCTGAGATGGAAATGGAGCGTTGTGTGCCACATGTAGGGTGAGGAAGCCCATGAGTTGGGTGTGTCGTTCTCTTTGAGAGGGAGATGAAACAATGTGTACCCACAGCGAGGGGTGAAGAACCCATGTGATAGGTTCTTGTTCTCCCTAAATGCTGAAGTTGAGATTGAAATATCCACGATCCGACGGATCAAGATATTATCTTGTTCTAATAACTACGTCTGATACCACTTGAGGTTCTGGATGCTGCGTTTATGCGTGTGTTTAGAAATTCTTGAATTTATTGTGGTTTGCATGTTGGTTATTGGGTTGCATGTTGGTTATTACATGTACATGTTGCATATTTGGAAGGTTAACAATCATATAAAGATGCATGCAAGGTATAGAATGTCAACTGCTCAATATCATGAATAATAGCGGTTCAAGCATGGGAAATACAATAGCCTACTGGAAATATAGAATATGATATCAGTCGAGATCTCTGGACACATCTTTGGAATACAATCGAATAACAAAAAATACTTGTGATAGTAAGAAGATAGCAGATCTGATGCATGCCGCGGATAGATCGTGAAAATGTCGTGATCGAGGAGAAATCTGGTAACCACTACCGGTGGAAAACTTCGACACGAAGAACCCGCCGTCGAGAATGTGCTCGGCTACTTTCAGATAGATGCGCCTTGAGTCTCTATCTTTGGAATGAATGCGTGGAACTTGGATCCCGGACCTCTGACCCTTTGGATGCGGACCCACAGGGGAGTTTAAGCCCCTCTGGGACAGATGCGCCCCAAAAGATTACCGTCGGAATACCAACGTTATATATGGCTTCAACGATGCGTCTACGTCAAATGATGAAATGGGTCGGAAGGGTTTGTCCACGAACTCCCGGATCCGGACCTCCTCACGATAGCGGATGGACCCCACGGGGGTTTAAGCCCTTCTGGGACCTTGAATCAGCCGGTGATTCCACCGTCGGAATCTGCTGCTATCCATCAACTGGTTGATCGTCTCGTCAAATGATGAAATGGGTCGGAAGGTTTGTCTGATACGCTTTCTGGAACACACATGCAATGCCAAATCTCTCAGTGCTAGCCTGAATGGATGGATGGATCGATCGCAAGATTACCGTCGAATCGATAGTAGATGAAGCTCCAATGGAAGCCACAGGCACGGATCTCTCTGCGGAGTCCGGAGCGAATGCGCAATCCGGGGACAGTTGTGCAGATTTCTGAATCTCCTAATTAGCTTGAGCCCTCCTTGGCTAAGTTGCGCTCTCCTCACTGAATGCTCTTGAAATGTATGGTGAAATACCTGGATGGCATCTCCAATGGGCTAGGGTGTGTCTCTCAACGCAGCTTCAGATCAATGGTGGTGGTTCCTCCAATCCACAAAACAGTCAGGTCGACTCTCCTCCTCCTCTCGGAACTCTCAACATCAAATCATAACAATGCATAATGAATTAGTTGCTTTACCCTCCCTTTATAGCTTCCAAAACCTAATTGTTGACCTTTTTACCCTCAAGTGACTTTTTACTTTATTTTATTTTTCTTTGATTATATCCTTAGTGAATGAATTAATTAACCATTTGCCTCTAAAAATTGATTTATCCATCGTTATGGCTATAGGCCACTTGAAAGTCACTTCTCATCATCTTATCATGTACTCTTCCTCCGATTCCGATGAGCTATTACATAAGAGTTTCTCCAAGTAATATGCCATTATGACCTTCTTGGTGAATTTAGTAGATATGACCCATAATAACTCAAATTACATAAATCGTCCGAGATACCAGCCGAAACCAAAGCCAAGCTAATGGGAATGGATCACGATGATGGGAATGATACAAATTAGGCCCAAATAAACCCTCAATATCTCCCGAACTATTCTTTGTCGCCCCTATCTGGCTACTCGAGCAAGCATAACACTCTGAAATGTTGTAATATTATAATGTCCCAAAATGGGACATTACGGAGATGATGTGATACTCAGTGTGGATTCTCACAGTGAGGCCAGTGAGATAAGTCTGTTGAGTAGGTGTTCTGATGGTTGAACACGGTGGGCGTGATTCTAGTGTTTGAGCACTAGTGAGTGTGTGATAGATGATTCTCGTGGAACCTGGTGAGATGGGAACTTGGACATCCATGTGCAGTAAGCACAAGTGGGGCCCGTTACTTTGGTGTTTGAGCACAATTGGGTGTATGAGATCCCCTTCTATATTGTCTAAGAGTCAGACTTACCTATAACTCTATTTGTGATGTAAAGGGTATGGAGTGCATTACCATAAAGTGAAAGATAGTGTAAAAGGATAATTAATATGGTAATTATTAATTATATTTGGAGTTATTGAGATTGACTCCTATTGTGCCAATAGGCACTACTTTTGATATGTCTAGTCTAATATAAATGAGTGATTTCCCCATTGAGGAAACCACAACACAAATTAATGATTTTGGAAATTCGTGAAGTCTGAGTTCTAGGGTAAAGTGCACCTCTCTTGGGTGTTAGCTTTCTAGGTTTTGTGAGCACCCTTTATTATTGTAGGTTTATCTAGGTTTTGTGAGCACCCTTTTGTGTGCTAGGTTTATGGTGTGGGAGGTCTTTCTCTTGAAGAATATAGCAAAGGATTGGTTGGGTTTTCTTCCCTTGTTGAGAAGGGTTTCCCAGGATACTTCTTGTGTACTTGTGCATGTGTTTTCTTCTTGTGATCTTGGTTACTGTAGCAAATTGTTTATGGTGTAACTGCAATTATCTATGGTTCAAGTAAAATGCTAAAATTGGAATGAACTTCATGCTTGAGCCCAACTTAATGAAAAATCAACATCTATGTGGTGGTTTCCTCCAAAAATCCACAAAACATCAAAGAGGTTGATTTCCTCCTCTGGAAACTGTTCTCAACATCAAATCATAACATAAGGAAGAATTAGGTCAAATTCCTCCTTTTATACCTTTCCCGTTCTAATTCTTCGTTGAGATCACTTAAGCTAGGCTCTTTTCCTCCTAAGGTGAGTGATTAATTAATTAAGTCTCCCCCTCAACACCTTATTCTTCTATTTCTCCGTTGACTTTAGCTTAAGTGACTTTTCCTATGCTTTTTGCCTTAATTCATCGTTTAGCCACGTATTCACCCTTATTTCTCCTCTTGTTCCCTGTTTGTGCCTGACTATCTACGGGAACAAATAAACTACTAAGTCACTCCCTGCTGGCCTACTCTTCGGAACGGGACATCAAATAGAAAAGCAAGTTATAAGTGAAAGAGTGTTAGGGTTTCTGCATCCCTAATGGCTGAAAATGAAAGTTTATAACAGCAGCAAGCAATACCTTTTAGATGGGACACCCTAGTGGCTAAGAGGTGCTCTAGGCACAAGGAACAAAACCAAGATTGCAGAAAGTTGAAATAACAAAAATTCACATTTTCCAAT
Organism: Picea sitchensis; assembly: GCA_010110895.2. Taxonomy (NCBI): domain Eukaryota; kingdom Viridiplantae; phylum Streptophyta; class Pinopsida; order Pinales; family Pinaceae; genus Picea; species Picea sitchensis. The sequence continues at coordinate 24,690 of SNQJ01S0035951.1, read as the reverse complement.
GCGCTATTTTATTTCTCCAATGCAAAACATTCAGATTAGTGCCTTTAAAATTGGGTAAATGGATTGTTGGAATAAAGAGTTAGATCAACAAAGACCCTAGGGGTGTAAGCCCTTTTACTTCCTAGGGTATGTCAATCAAACTTCGGGAAAGTGTCAATGTGCAATAACTCCATCACCACCAAACCCCCTCAAGCATGACGTCAAGCCTAAAATAGTGATGTTTTGCCTCTCCTAGGCAAATCGTTTGGGTAATAGGAGTTCGGTAAGATCCTCCATGATGCCATGTAAGCCTCCAAAGGCATGTTTCTGTGATCTGATGTGCATCCAACCTGTGGGATTTTTTCCCCATGGAAGCCCAAGCTAGGCTTGTTCTGCCAAAACTGGCCAAAAAGCAAGGTCCTACAAAACAAAAGGGTACGCCCTCCAAAGATCTCATGTCAAAGATATCATGACAAGTGTAAACCACATCTAATAAACAAGGCACCTAAGCATGTGCATCAAAACTACCTCATCAAATTAAACAAATTCTCAAAGACCCTATACAATTGACCAAGTTTAAGTATGGGAAGGGTGTCATAAAAGTCCTATTGGGTAGACCAAAACCCTCAACTAGGCGATGCTTCCAAGGATGGCCTTTCAAGGTTATGTGGTGGATGATGAGGTGGAAGGTTTTTAGACTTCATAGGCCAATGACTTTCATGCCATTTATCTCATTTATGAGTGCCTTTGTAGAGGGTGTGTGGCACCTTCGTTTGCGATGCACTTTTTCCAAGCACATCTTCTTGTCGTTCTTTCTTCTTAGCTCTTCCTTTCTCTTTATATTTCTTTCATGTTTTAAGGAACAAGTTGAAGGCCACTGTCCTAGCTTGGTGTCCAAATAACGACAGTGTCATTCACAAATACCTTGCGGAAATGAGAAGGCTGACTCGTGATGAGACCCCCTTTCTCTCAGTTGTGTAACTAAGAACCACTACCCTAGCTTGGTGACCAGATGATGGTAATGTCATACCGCTAAATACCCATGATCATGATAGGTTGGCTCGTGATGAGACATCCCATCCTCCAACTAACCCCTTAAGCATTCACTATCATTTGTTTTTGTAGGTCCCCCATTTCTTATAGAGAATCGTTTCATTGCTTTCTTAGGGATCCCTGGGTGAAGCATCTGGAAGGTCTATATTTGGGCTTTTATCTTTTTAGCCAACAACAATCCCTCTCGGCCTTCAGCCCCTTCTTCCCATGAAATGAGGTACATGCTCTTCTTGAGTCACTAAAGTCAAAGGGCGTAGAAGAGGGCAATATGATGGGAATGTAATGAGAGGAAAGTGGTAAGTATGGTCGGGAATGGTACGACAACCACTCAAGGGACCCCCAGTCACAAACCTTCCCCAAAGGTTGGCCACTTACTAGGAATTATATGACACTCACCAAGGTGAAACAAGGTCAAAAGCCTAATGTCCAAGCAGGCGTTCTATAATCAAAAGCAGCTTAAATACAACATATTAAATGCCTCAAATATTAGGGTGATTACCTGCCACAATACCTGACTTGTACCGCATGGAGCAAGACCCATCTGCCTTCCAGAAGCTGGCTGGTGTGGTGGATGCACTGACAATGGATCAGAATGTGGTGATAGAGCATGCTTCCATATGTGCAAGTGGACACTACTAGTCATGTGTTCTCTCGGCACTCTATATATGCAACCTGAGGGCCTCAAGACATCATCTCCTTAGTTATCCCACAAAATGGGGATAACAAGTCCATCGAGGAGTACAACCTGGAGAATGTCCCAACCACATGGGCTACACCCCAAGGGTTGCTAGGCACCAGCCCAGTACAACTTATCAATCCATCGATAAGTATCATACTCAACTTAGTCCATCGATGAGTATCGCTCACAGGTCAACACAGCTCAGTCCATCGAGGAGTACGACCTGGAGAATGTCTCACGAAGTTGCAATCATCAACACTCCCTCTAGCGAGAGGGGCATTCTCAACCACTCCAAGTTTATCACGAAAGTACTCAAACTTTGACTTGGCAAGGGGCTTGGTGAGAACATCTACAATCTGCTCATTTGTAGGAAGGTACTGCCCAAGTACTGTTTTTCTCTGCACCATATCTCGAATGTAATGAAACTTGATCTCAACATGTTTCGATCTGTCATGAGATACTGGATTCTCTGAGAGCTTCACACAGCTCTGGTTATCACAATGAATCACAGTGGGATCCCGGTATCTGTCCAAACAATCCTGCAAGGAGCTTGCAAATCCACACTACTTCGCGTACTGCCATACATACTGCAATATACTCGGCTTCTGCTGTGCTCAAAGCCACAGAAGTCTGTTTCCTGCTACACCCGGAAACCATAGTAGATCCCAAACTGAAGCAACACCCTGAGGTTCTCTTCCTGTCAACTGTGCTCCATTCCCAATTAGAATCAACATATCCCTGCAATCTCATGTCAACACTGGAAGCATATCTGAGGCCATATCCCACTGTGCCTCGCAAGTATCTCAATACATGCTTCGATGTTGTCTCCACTGACTCATGAATTGGCTAAGTGCACTCACTGCATAGCAAATATCTGATCTGGTGTTAACCAGATACATCAATGATCCAATCAGCAGTCGGTACATAGTTGGATCAATCAAGTCTGAATCGGAAGAAGACTCGCTCAACTTCTTCAAATTCGATACCATCGATGTGGCCATGGACTTACAGTCCAACATTCCAAATCTCCTCAGAATATCAACTGTGTACTGAGACTCAGGAAGATCTAATCAGTTCTCTGCCACACCTCTAGTTTGAAATATCCCTGATCCAGCTGATCTGGATATCTACTGTTGAACTAGTGTTTTGACTCTCAGATTTGATACTCTGGGGGTCTCTAGATGCGTTTGAGTTAATTGTTTAACATGCTTGGTGATTTTTGCATGCATGTGTCGTACATATAATTTTTAAGCAGTATATACGATGCATGTGAAAAATGGAACAAACACCATCTCAATAATATGTATTATGAGGGAAAAGCAAGAAATATAATGATATGCTGGAAGCAAAGAAAATAATCATCAGCTAGATCTCATGGATCGTCACTGGAATACAAAGCAACTAATACAAAATACCTGTGATCAGAAGATGAAGGTAGATCTGCGCATGCACGGATAGATCGACAAATGTAGTTCCGGAAACTCACGGCAACTGCTGCAAATACTGGAAAACTCGCTCGGGTGGCTATACTCGACAAAACGGACTGGAAACTATCCCAAACTAAGTGCCCTGGTCTCTAGGATCCTCTTGGCATCTGTCGGACTAAAGATCTGACCTTTGAAGCTCCAGGTGTAATCCCCTTAGGGGTTGCGCACCTCCTGGGCTCTGTGAGTGCGCCCTAGTGATTCTACTGTCGGAATCCACTGTTATATGTCTCGAAATGTGTGCCCTGGTCGCCTCTGTACTGGGTCGGAAGGATTTCTTCTTATCTGATCCGAAATACCTTGTGGAACCCCAAACATCCCTCCTCGGGAGTTGTGCACTTCCCGGTTGTCTGGTGCGCCCTGAGAGATTCCACCGTCAGAATCCGATGACTGGTGGCTCAAAAGAAGTGCCCTAGCTGATCCTCAACTGGGTCCGAAGGAATCTGCAAGATAAGTCCTCGTCTCGTGCAGCTACACCAAACCCTCTCTAACCCTTGCGCCCTCACTGGCTGAGCTGCGTAATCACTGCAAAAATGAATACTCCTGAATGGCACGGTGAAATACCTGGATGGTATATCTGATAGGCTAGGGTTTGTCTCTCAACACCGAAACCAATCAAGGTGGTGGTTTCCTCCAGAAATCCACAAAACAACAAGAGGCCGATTCTCCTCCTCTGGAAACTCTCTCAACATCAAATCATAACATAATGAGGAATGAGGTCGAATTCCTTCCTTTATACTCTTCCCAATCTAATTCTTCGTTGACATCGCTTAAGCTAGGCACTTTTCCTCCTAAGGTGAGTGATTAATTGATTAAGACTCCCCCTCAACACCTTTTTCTTCTATTTCTCCGTTGACTTTAGCTTAAGTGACTATTCCTATGCTTTTTGGCTTAATTTATCGTTTAGCCACTAATTCACCCTTATTTCTCCTCTTGTTCCCTATTTTTGCTTGACTATAGTCTACGGGAACAAATAGACTACTAAGTCACTCCCTGTTGGCCTACTCTTGGGAACGGGATATCACATAGTCCAAGGAAATAGTGCATCATGCCAAGATCCTTCATCTCAAATTCAAAGGCCAACTCATGCTTGCACCAAGTAATGAGGCGCTCTGCTCCGGTGAGAAATAAATCATCAACATACAGGATCAAAATCAAGGACTCACCATCAACAATCTTATAGTACAAATTGGCATAAAAAACACTCTTGCTGAAACCCAAACTCATCAGGTATCCATCAATCCTCGCATACCAAGTTCGATGTGCATGCTTAGTCCATACAGGGCCTTCTTCAACCAACACACATGGGACTCCTTTCCATGAATCATGAAACATTTGGCTGCTCGATGTACACCTCTTCCTCAACCTCTCCATTGAGGAAGGTGTCTTTACATCCATCTGATGTAATCTCCAACCCATGGTTGAAGCAAGGGAAATGATCGCCTGAATGGAGGTGTACCGAGCAACACCAGCAAATGTCTCATAATAGTCTATTCCCTCTACCTGAGAGAATCCTCTAGCCATAAATCTCGCTTTGTGCTTCTCGATGCTCCCATCAGCTGCATGTTTGATCTTATAGATCCACTTGGAAGTCACCACAGACTTCGCCTCAGGTCTCGAAACAATATCCCTCACATCATTCTTCATGAGGGACTGATACGCCTCCATCATGGCATCTCTCCATACCTGTTGACTAGATGCCTCCTCAAAATAGGAAGGCTCAGAATCAATGATGTGGCCCATTGTTGCAACATAGCTCAAGAATCTCTGAGGCCTCTTACTTTCTCTGAAAGTACCACGGGGAGTTGCATGTCCCTCTGCCTCCTACAAATTCTGACAAGCCCATGCAAACCTCTTCCGGCCTACTGCAATATCACTGGGAACATCAACATGATCCACAGGATCAAGTGTCTCTGTGGGCTCAACTGTCTCCCTCTGAACTGTTAGAGGGTGAGGGCGAGAAGATACCATATCCTCCTGCCTCTCACTATCAATATCCATGTGAGATCCTCTAGATCTCCTAAAGGCTACCTCCTCCTCAAAGGAAACATCCCTGCTCACCTCAATTTGTCTCTGACCTGGTATCTAGATCCGATATGCCTTCGAAGATTCAATGTACCCAACAAATGTACCCTTCCTGCCTGAAGGGTCTAACTTCATCCTTTTCTCCTTGGGTACATGAATGTAAACATGACACCCAAATATCCTGAAGTGTCCAACCTCAGGCTTCACTCCGATGAAGGCCTGCTCGGGAGTCATATCCTTCAAAATCTTATGAGGGCTCATGTTCTGATCATACACAGTGGTCATGGATGCCTCTGCCCATAGAAACATAAGTGAACTCTGATCATGAATCATCGCCTTCGCTGCCTCAACAATAGACCTGTTCTTTCTCTCTGCAACCCCATTCTGCTGGGGGTTGTAAGGAATAGTGTACTCCCTCTTGATCCCTGCCTCAACACAAAAATCATTGAAACCCTTGGAGGTGTACTCTCCTCCATTATCTAATCTCAGTATCTTGATCTTCTTTCCGATCAGGTTCTCAACTTGTGCTCTGTACTCTTGAAACCTGCCAAGGACTTCCTCAGATTCCTTGGACTTCAAGAAGTAAATCCAAGTCTTTCGGGAGTAGTCGTCAATGAAGATCACATAGTATAAGTATTCACTCAATGAAGCAACTGTCATAGGCCGACACAAATCTGAATTCACCAGGTCCAAGATCCCCTTGGATCTGTTGTCACTGCTCGGAAAAGACCCCTTGGCATTCTTGCCAAGAGCATAGCCTCTGAAAATTCCATCATGCTCTACACGAAGCGCTGGAACTTGGAAGACCTGTCACCATCTTCCCCAAAGCAGGAAGAGCTATATAATGCAAATGAGCAAGTCTCTTATGCCATAACTCACTCAAACTGATAGAATCATGCACTAGGGCCTGAACTAGTCGGATTGTCAATCTGTACAAACTATCTTCTTGAACACCAATCACACGGGCCGATCTCATACTAGCGTTCTTGTGCCATGCAAGAACCTTACCATTGGAGAAGGCAACCTTGTAGCCTTTGTCCTCCAAGGCTGAAATAAAGACAAGGTTCCTTCTCATCCCCATTACAAACAATACATCACTCAAATGAAGCGGGGTAGCAGAATCTAACTGGAAGGAAATAGCCCCAGATCCCTACACAGTATATCTGGCATCATCACCAAGTACAACATGCAACCGAGAGTCTATCTCTACTAGATTGGTGAGGTCCTCTATATATCCAGTCATATGTCTGGAGGCACCACTATCAATCAACCAAATATCACTACTAGTAGGAATCGTATCTGAGAGGGCTGAAATGAAGAAGAACTCCTCATCGTCCTTGATTCCTTTCCTTGACTTCTTTTGGGGTGGCTCTCGGTCAACATCAGCGGTGGAGGCATCCTGCTTCTTATTCTTCCACAAAGGGCATTGTTTGGCATAGTGACCAAACTTCTCACATTTGAAGCACTGAACCTTTGAAAGATCCTTCTTTTTATGCTCAGGAGCCAGTCTGGGCTTCCTTTCTTTGAATGCTCTGCTGGAACCTCGTCCTCTTCCTTTTCCTTTCCTTGCATGAGAGGCAAGGGCATGACTTTCATCATGATGGGTACTTTGCGCACCTCTGGAAGTAAGTATGGTCTCCTCCTAAGTACAATCTTCCCATAACCGATCAAACTTAGGCAATTTGGATCGCCCACTAATACTCTGAATGAATGGCTCCCAATGGCTTGGAAGACCATTAAGAGTCAACATGACAAGCTCTCTATCTGAGATGATCTCTCCAATGGCACCCAATTGATCTCTGATCCCAAATATCTTCATGAAGAAGGTGGCAACGATATATGTCTTAGCCATCTTGACGTTCTGAAGTTGGTGCTTCAAGGCAATGGCTCTGTTGGTATTGTTGCTCTCAAACAACTTCTTCAAGGCGTCAAACATCTCATGGAGTAGATGATGATCCTTCTAGCTCTTGCGTCAACAAGGAGATGATATGATTACCGATACTTTCCAAACACCCAAGGTTGACCTAATCCCATATTTTCCTGATAGTTTTCGGTCATACCTTGAGGATTTTGATGAGTACACCTCTGAGCACTTGGATTCATTCCATGAAGAGGATTATCAACCACCACTGTGCTCATGTCTTGATAGGATTAAGGACATCGTTTGCCTAAGGAAGGATTCTTGTGACAACTTTCTCCATCCACCTCCGATTACTTCAGCTTGTTGTGTCATTAAACGTGTAGTTGGGAAATATGTCTTTTGTATTGAGTTTCCTATGGGGCAAACCATAGAGTTCAAGGGTAGGTTAAATACTCCAAGAAAAGGTCTGTCATCTAAACCGTTTAACTTTCCCTTGAGAATTTGTTGGTCATCTTCTAGATCCTTGTCAATCCTTTCCCAAGTTTCAGATTATGAGGACATCCTAAGTAGCCAGCTTTCAGACCTTTTGAGTCAGTTTTCTGAACCTTTGACTTTTCACGATCCCTTCCTGAAGTGGATTGAGCACTTTCCTCAGAGAATGACTTGGCATGATTTTATCCCTCCCACCCGCCTCCACGAGTTAGACTTTATGGTTTCCGATGATATGATACACTATCTAACCCATGTTATTTTTGTGCTTAACATATCATTGTTTTGGTTTATGATGAAGCACAGAGGCAGGTATTATGAGACATTGCTAGGATGGTTTCACTGGTCATTTGACTACACCTAGCATTCAGCCGACAGGTAAGTACAGGGAACTAGGCATTTGCATTCATTATATATACCATTTGCATTTCATGGTAGAATAGTTTGCTTTCACATTTGTACATATGCTTGCTTTCATTTTTATATATATCAGTTGGGGGTGATATCACCACCCCAAATGACTGCTAACAACTCTATGTCGAGATCAAGCAGGTTACAGGTTATGCCAGAGATGCTAAGGTTCTCATGCGCTCTACGGTGAGCACATGTCCCCGAGTTGGAGCCAAATGTTATCCCCAGTTTAGGGATAACTAAGGAGATTATGTCTCGAGCCCCACAGGTCCTAGACATGGAGTACCGAGAGCCAGATCGACTTGAGCATGGCCCTAGAGAGCCCATCTTTTCTTCCTTCAATGCCTCCACTTTGTTAGCAGCGGCAGCATCCATCACCTCAGTCTAGTCCTGTAGCAGAAGTGGATCTTGCTCCATGAGGTAATGAGTCCGAGTATCATGGTATGTGTCACTCTGATCCTCAAAACCTTTGA
>SNQJ01S0035950.1:109445-122967 GCA_010110895.2 Picea sitchensis | reverse complement strand
GTGAACCATGTAAATCTGTCTCTCTCTTGTATTATGTGTCTTCTGTGTTTTGTTTCTGCATTTGTTTTATTTTATTGCTCTGCGGTCCTGTTTTTCTAACAAAACATAAGTAGTAGCTTGTCCGCCTGGTTGATTACTCCATCCAGGAGAATTAAGACTAGTATTGGACCCAGGATGAAAAGGAATTTGGCTTCCAACTGTAGGAGTCTCTTGGGGAATATGAGCACCCCGAAATGAGAGTGGAATTTGCAGAGGGGCCATACCCCCAAGTCCAATACTAAGATTCAGATTATATGCTAAAATGGAGGATGAAAATTGCGATGTGAAATTCGGCATACCATAAGAGAAATGGCTAGAGGCCGAAGGTATGGACTGAGTATTGTAGCCCGATGAACTAAAAAGAGACCCAAAAGGGTTTGTTACTATGGGTTGATTATTAACTATAGACCAGACACGAGTGATGACGGGACCTCTGGCATTACAATCGTAGTGGTCGAAGGTGCAGAAGGAGTTCCATTAACTACGGTAGGTATGGGAGTTGAAGGACTCCCAATATTTTTTTGATCTTACTCAGTACTCATACTTTTATGATCATAAGTCTGGTAGGTGGAGGTTGTGGGAAAGAAGGTTGGGTGGACTGGGATAGTTGTAGGAAAACTAGCTACTATGGTAGGTGTCGTGGACTATGAGGGACACCTTATTTTGTGGATTCATAGCCCCATATTGGGGGTAATGTGTTGTTGATATCTATAGAAACAAACCTAGGATTGGGAGGAACGTTCATCCCCTATAGCCAGTTCCACATTTTTTTGTGAAAATATAAGTGTTTATCTTTGATTTTATACTCTTATTTATGGTTTTAATTGTTGTGCATAAGAACTATGAGTTTTATTAATTTACACGATATTATGAGTTTGATAATCTAGTTTTATTCATGGTTTTGAAAGTTTTATTAGATGCATGATTGATAGGAATTATGCACTGCAATTATAATAATTATTGGTATAAAAAGGTTTTAATTATCACTACGTTCAGTAGCGAAGTCATTATAGTTGGTATTAGAGTAATTAGAAATAGCGTTATCCTAGTGCTAGCAAGAAAACCCACCCTTTAACGACACCAGGGTTCAAGATGTAGATAGAGCGAATAACCGTCTAAAAGTCAATCAATTCTACTCTACCCCAAACATACCAAAAATAGTGTAAATAAAGAAAATAGAGAAGAGATCAGGTAACTATACATTTGATCCCACGTTTGATGATGATATCCTCAATGTTGGAAGTTCCACTGACTGCACATCTCCTCCCAAGGATGAACTGCAACCAAAGATAGGCAAACAAAGAACTACACACATGCTATTATATCCATAAGTTAGGGTTGGATGTAAAATGTCAAGTATAAATCAATAAAAATACTCAAAACACCATCATTTGGGACAAGAATATGTGATTATTTTATTCATAATACAAAGATTATACCTTACAATCTAAGTCGGCCACTGTTCTGTAAACCTGGTTCGGGATCCTCTTCACCATGCTCCAAGTGCACCTTGAATGAACTTCTTCTCTCAACATTTTGATCACTTCTATGGAAGGGAATGGGCTGAATGGAGGAAGAAGGGGATAATGATGGTATGCTGAGGCAATATCTCACAAAAGGTAGCAATATCTTGGGAAAGGAGGGGAAGTGAAATCGGGAAGAGTTTCAATGTTCTTATGCTTAGCTTGAAAATGAGACCCCAAAAACTCCTTTTATATGCCAAAAGGATGGTTATTTGATTGGGTGATGAGCTATAGTAGATGGATTAGTTGGGAAACCTCCAATAGCCTGTGAATTTCAACGAATTCCTTGCAACTTTTTCTTTTTTGCAACTTTTGCAAGCATACATGGGTTGTAATGGTGCAACATGTGTATGTACGCGAGTTGCAGTGGTGCAGAAAGAATATGTACGTGGGATCTAATGGTGCAGGGTGCATACATATTCCAAAAAATGGTTTTTTAAGAAGAGATTCTCAACCGTGCTTTGGAAAAATATGCAAGTAAGAGGGCCAAAGCCATGTATGCATGAGTAGGGAATTTTAGGGCTATAACACCTAGTCTTGTATGTTTCGGACTGGTTTCACTACATTGTTGTATCATAGCCACAGAATCAACATCGATCCTTTATGGGATAGAGACAACACAAAATAATGGAATTTGTAGAACAATCTTGGTGAATTGGGCAAACAGACCCAATTTTTGTAATGGAATTCATCAAGAAATTGACACAAGAGTGTCAATTTTCAGGTGAAAAAGTTGAATGACTTGCACAGAGCCTAAATTGGCATTGAGAAGCTAAGTTATATATCTTCCATGTCAGCTAAGAAAATAAATTTTAATTTTAGGCATTTCTAAAACATTTTGAAATCATGGAAAATTTGGGGATTTTTCATACAGATGACATTAAGGCTGACGCGGGAGTGATAGGTGGTAGTTGGATGGAATATGGTGGTCAATTTTATGTACATGTGGAACATTATGTGTGAACATGTCATAAATTCAAAATCCATAGGTTGTATGGAGGAACCAAGAAGTGGAACCGAGACCATCCAAAAATCTAGAAATCTGGAAGTTCTTAAAAATGTGCTTTGTTAAAACAATGTTAAATGCTATGTCAAGGTGCCACATTAGAAAATGTCATATCCATGGGGCCACTGTGGTGAGTTCTTAGTGTCTAAGTGTGGATGGAATAATCGAGAGTGGACTTGGGACCATCCAAAAATCCATAAATTCTTAAAAAGGGGATTGCACTTCACTCAAATCACAACTGATGGCCAAACTATCCCTTTCACCTGTTATCTCAACTGGGTCTCCAATAGATCTAACATGCATGTAGTTAAAAGTGGTAAATCTTTAGTTGCATGTGATATCATTGATTGTGAATTAATCAATAATTAATTCACTAAACTCTCACTAGTGTAAGTTTAGTTACAACTAGTACAACTGAGCTTAACTCACTTAACTGAGTTAAACTACTTCACAACTCACATAAATACACTTATAACTCTATTACAACTTCAAGTCACTTAGTTACAACTAATTCGAATTCCATGTCCCACCATTCAACCTTTGAACTCAAATTTCCTATAGCTAACTGATTTTCCATTTCAGTTAACTATTTTCAAGTAATTATGAGATAATAGATTAATATTTATTGTCCAATTTATTTAAGTGAAAAATAAATTAGACACACATTTCTTGTTGACTTTTCAACACTCCCTCTCAACAAGAAAGGGATTATCCTTCACCCCAATCCTGTCTCTATGGTATTCAAATTTGTTCCTGATGAGCATCTTCATCAAAATGTCTGCATCCTGATATTCCGTAGGAATGTACTGAAGCAACATGATCTTCTGTTGCACACAATATCTGAGATGATGATACCAGATATCTATATGCTTAGATATATCATGAAACACATGATTAATCAATATTTTAATGCAACTCTGATTATCACAATGAATCATTGTTGGATCTAAATGAGAACCAAACAAACCAACCAAGATCTTTTAAATCTAGATAGTCTCACATGCAGCTTGACTCGCTGCCATGTATTCCTCTTTCGCTAAACTGAGTGCCACAGATCTCTATTTCCTGTTGTACCAATAAACAGTTGTAGATCTGATACTAAAGATCCTCCCTAATGTGCTATTTCTATCTGTTGGGTTGCACGCCCAATCTGCATCCATGAAGCCATGCAACTTCACCTCATTCATTTGTCTGTACCATAATCCATACACATCTGTGCCCCTCAGGTATCTCAGGACATGCTTACCCACCTTCCAAAATAGCTTGGTAGGCTTAACCATTGCTTGACTCAGTTGGTTAACCGCATAGAAAATGTTTGGTCTCGTGTTCACTAGATACATTAGCGAATCCACTAATTGTCTATAGATAGTATCATCCACTACCTCTCAAGAAGTAGCATCATCTTTCCTCCAGTTTCTTGGAAGAGGAGTATACATGGTTTTACAACCCTCCATGTGAAACTTACCCAGTATCTCCCTTGCATACTTGCCTTGAGGCACAAAAAGTTCACCATCTCACTGCCATATTTCTAATCCAAGGAAAAAATGAAGGAGGCCCAAATCCTTCATCTTGAACTCTTTTGCAAGGTCCTCCTTGCATGAGTGTATCATCTTCTCATCACCAATCAGTATTAAATCATCAACATAAAGAACAATGATTAAAATCTTACCCTCCACCAAAATTTGGTATAGGTTTTCATTCGCTTCACTTTTGGTGAAGCCCAGTCCCATGAAATAGTTGTATATCCGAGTGTACCAAGAACGGGGTGCTTGCTTCACCCATACAACGCTCTCTTGAGTATGCGCACATGTGAATCCCTATCAAAGGTCTCAAAACCTTTTGGATGCTCAATGTACACTTCTTCCTCAATGATCCCATTGATAAACACAATTTTCACATCCATCTAATGAATGCGCCATCCCATCTGCGCTGAGAGTGAAAAGATGGATCTTATGGAAGAGTACCTTGCGATAGGTGCAAAGGTATCATCATAATCTATCCACTCGATCTGTGAGAAGCCACGGGCCACAAAATTGGCCTTGTATTTATCCACACTCCCATCAACATCTTTCTTTACCTTGTAGATCCATCTCAAAGCTACCACTGATTTGTCGACCAGTCTTGGGACAATTTCCCATGCACTTTTTTTGACAATGGAGTCATATTCCTCCACCATAGCATCAACCCAAGTGGGATCCTGCACTGCTTCCTGAAAGGAATATGTCTCAGTCACAATACATTTTCTCATGAGAGCCATGTATCCAGTAAATCGATTAGGAGACTGTCTCTGTCTGCATTGTGAAGTAGGGGCTCCTACATTCTGTGCAGCATCTAGTCTGAATCTATCAGCTTCTGTGGTGCTCTTTCTTCCATTTATGATGGATGGCTCTACATGAGTGGCTTTCTCCACTCCATGAATCTCCTCATGTGGCTTATTGACATATTGAGACTCATCTTTGGGAACCAACAGTTCCTCCTCTGCATGCAAGTCTAGATCCCTCTCAAGCGACAACCGCACGGATTTCCCCTCATCGAATTTTATATCTTATCGCATAATAGTCATCTTATTGTTAGGAAAATACACATGATAATTATGGGTTGTTTCTGTGTACCCCACAAATATCCCAACTTCAGTAGTCGGTTCCATCTTCTTCCTGGTATCCTTGGTCACATGCACATAAGTAGATAAGCCAAAAATATTAAAATGAGAAACATCGGGTTTCTTACCAGTGAAAGCTTCTTCAGGTGTACTCATTCCAAGTACTCTATGAGGACAATAATTTTGCACATAAACTACAGTATTGCATGCTTCTGCCCACAAATGCATTGGTAGGCCCTGATCATGCAACATCGCTCGTGTTGCACCCACGATCGTTATGTTCTTCCTCTCCACGACGCCATTTTGATGCGAGTTATGAGGCATTATGAGTTCTCTTCGAATTCCTTATTTGTTGCAGAAGTCTTTGAATTCATTAGATATGTATTATCCACCATTATCGTTCCTAAGAGCCTTCACTTGCTTCCCTGAATATTTCTCCACCAATGCTTTAAACTCATAGAACTCTAAGAATGTTTGATCCTTCTTCTCCATGAAGAAGATCTAGCATTTACGAGAAAATTCAACAACAAAAATAACATAATACTTATGTTTTGTTGTTGAAGAAACCAAGAATGGTCCACACATGTCTGTGTGAACTCTCTCCAAGATCACCGAAGCACGGTTCTCCTTTTCATGAAAGGTGGACTTTACATACTTCCCCATGGTGCAACCCTTGCACTAATCTAACTGAGAAGGTGTTTCCATTGGAATTCCAGTAGATATTTGTTGCATGATCTTCAAGGCTCCATGATGAAGATGGCCCAATCGCCTGTGCCATAACTCGCCCTCATCCCGGCTCACCACTTTTTCTTCCTTTCCCATCATGGAAGCGCAACCATATACCTCCAACATGTAGAGATTCTTAACTTGAATCCCTATCCTCTTGACTTGACCCATTGTTTTCTATCGAAGAAAAGCTTTTCCACCATTGAAAACAATGTCATAGACTCTATCCTCCAACATTGCGACTGAGACTAGGTTTTTCTTCAGACCTGGAACATGCATAACATTTTTCAATTGAAATGGTTTACCTGACTCCCTCTGAAAGGTAATGGTACCAATGTCAGTCACACTGTATCGTCCATCGTCACCCATATCTATATACATTTTGAGATCTCTCTCCTCCAAGTCACTGAAAAACTCCTTATCTCCCGTCATGTGGAAGGAAGTGCCACTATTTGAATACCACACTGATCCCAATGCACTTGAAGCCATGCATGCGATAAAGGAGAAGTCAATTTCAAATTGCAAGGCAAGGGCCTCACCAGTTACAGCTCCAACAACCTTCTTGTTCTTCTTCTTTTGTGGACAGTTAGTAGAAAGATGCCCATGTTCGTGATAGTGAAAACACTTCACTTTGGAAAAATCCATCTTCTTGCCTTTAGAATCGTATTTTGAATGGAATTTCTTCCCCTTCCCTTTCCTTTCCTTGGTAGCTAAAGCACAATCCTTTTCATCATCATTGTTTGATGAATATCCATATCTGGTGTTCCGCCTGAACTCCTCCTGCACTAGATCTGACCATAGTTGTTCCCAATCTGACAATTTTTCCCTTCCATTGACAGAGTCTTGATAATTGTGCCAACTATTGGGAAGTCCTAAGAGAGCCAATCTCACCAAATCATCATCAGTGACTGTTATTCCCACAATCCCCAACTCATCCCAACATTGGACAAACTTCGTGAGATATTTTGGAATGGAGTCACCCATCTCCATCTTGATCTTCCTGAGTTTATCTTTGAGCACCAATTTCCTATGGTTGCTTTTGTTTTGGAATAGATCCGTCAAAACCTTCCACATTGCATGTGGTGTGTCTTTCCCATGGAGGCTTGAGACAATGTGGTCTCGTACTCCCTCCAATAGAATCCTCCTCGCCTTTGCCACTTTATTTTTCCATGCATCAATATTTTCAGCATCTGGCTTAGGAACATCTTTGTCAATGAATTCCTTCAATCCATTGTCTTTGAGTACTGCCTCCATCCTGTCCTTCCAATAAATGTAGTTCAATCTTCCCTCGAGTGAATACTCTAACCTCAAGCCATCGAAATCCATTTCGATCTTGAATCAGCTGTAACACCAAGGAAGTCTTTTTGCATATTCAAATTCTATACAATCACAAACTCAGCTTCTGTAATCTTCTGCGCTCTGATACCATGTAGAAATTTCAATACAAATTATGTATTGTCATTCTCATGATCCAACAATTATATGCCACTGTTAAATACATAATCGCTTCTACAAATATTCTTGCAAAATTTAAAACACGATCACCAATTGCAATATCAAGAAGAAAGATCAATCACACATAAAACAGATGTTTTACCACAAAAGCAAAAAGATAAAAACCCCACTATCATATATTATGTATATATCATGGATCATGAAACAATATCATACAAAACTCTAATCCAAGATCTCTCAGTACAATAAAAATTGTCTCACACTGTCATACAAAAATTAGCAAATACATGTGCCAATTCTCTACCTCCATACAACATGCCTCCTCTGTGCAATCCCTACAATGGAAAACCTGCAAAATGATTCGAATGCCTCTTACCTAGGTTGCACATTTCTCATGGGCACATCCACTGTGTGTGTGATTGCTTGAGTGCACTTCACTCAAATCACAACTGATAGCCAAACTATCCCTTTCACCTGTTATCTCAACTGGGTCTCCACTAGATCTGACATGCATGTAGTTAACTGTGGTAAATCTTCAGTTGCGTGTGAGATCACTGATTGTGAATTAATTAATAATTAATTCACTGAACTCTCACTAGTGTAAGTTCAGTTACAACTAGTACAATTGAGCTTAACTCACTTAACTGAGTTAAACTACTTCACAACTCACATAACTACACTTATAACTCTATTACAACTTCAAGTCACTTAGTTACAACTAATTTGACTTCCATGTCCCACCAGTCAACCTTTGAAATCAAATTTCCTACAGCTAACTGATTTTCCATTTCAGTTAACTATTTTCAAGTAATTATGAGATAATAGATTAATATTTATTGTCCAATTTATTTAATGGAAAAATAAATTAGACACACATTTCTTGTTGACTTTTCAACACCCAGTACCATCCCTTATTCTTCTCATGTGGTCATGGTACTTAGAAATAAGGTACTTGGCACATGTGTCCTGAATTTTGTGCCCTCAATAAACTCACCATCAAGAACAAATTTCCCATGCCTGTCATTGATGATCTCTTGGATGAGCTGAGTGGTGCTCAATACTTCACTAAACTTTATATGTGTTCTAGCTACCACCAGATACGTATGCAAGAAGAAGACATCCCTAAGACTACCTTTCGAACTCATGAGGGTCACTATGAGTTCTTGGTCATGCCCTTTGGGCTTTGTAATTCCCTCTCCACCTTCCAAAGCCTCATGAATCATCTCTTTTGTCCTTTTCTCCATCATTTTGTCTTAGTTTTCTTTGAGTATATTCTCATCTATAGTAAAACTTGGCAATCCCATCTTGCCCATGTGGATCAAGTCCTCCATCTACTCTCTCAGCAAAAACTTTTCCTCAAACTCTCTAAATGTTCCTTTGGCACCTTGGAAGTCGAGTACTTGGGTCATATTGTTGGCAAGGCTGGTGTCTAGATGGATCCTAAAAAAATTGAAGAAATGCAAGATTGGCCTCACCCCAAGACTATCAAAAGCTTGCATGGTTTTCTAGGTTTAACAGGCTATTATCGCAAGTTTGTTCAGAATTATGGAAAGATTGTGGCACCTCTCACTGCTCTCCTTAAAAATATTTTTTTCACTTGGACTCTCGCAACTGATTAGTCCTTTAAAGATTTGAAGGTGGTTATGTGTACTACTCTAGTCTTGGCCCTTCCTTATTTCACAAAGAACTTTGTCCTGGAATGTGATGCCTCTAGGAAAGGAATTGGAGCAGTCCTTATGCAAGAAGGAAAACTTGTGTCCTTTACCAGCAAACAATTGTCAGAACACCATTTAGGCCAATCAATCTATGAAAAGGAAATGTTTTGTATTTTTCATGCAATGGATCTCTAGAGCCCTTATCTCCTAGGGAAACACTTCCAAATTAAGACAGATCATCAAAGACTCAAGTATTTTCTGGAGCAATGACCTTCCTCTCCAAAGAAACAAAAAAGGGTAACTAAGCTATTTGGATATGATTATGAGATCATTTACAAGAAAGTCAAAGAAAATGTGGTTGTTGACACTCTTTCTCGAAAATATGAAGATGAAAGGTCCTTTTTCTCCCTCTCCTTCATTGTACCATATTGGCTCCAAGCTCTTCATTGGGAATGGCTACACAATCCTAAAATTTCACACATGATCCAACAATTGAAAGCCAATTCTCCAGTTTCCTCAGGGTACTCTTGGAACAATGATGAGCTTCTCTATTTGGAGGGACATATCTATGGATTTTATTGTGGGATTACCTAAATCAGGAAATAATTCAATCATCATGGTGGTTGTGGATAGTATTTCCAAGTATGTTCATTTATGTGCTCTTCAACACCCATTTACTACATCCATTGTGGCTCAAATTTTCATGGATCATGTCTTCAAGGTTCATGGCATGCCTCATTCTATTGTTTATGATCGAGATCCCAATTTCACTAGCAATTTTTGGAAAGAACTGTTTAGAATACAAGGCACCCACTTGCATCTCAACACCGCCTATCATCCCCATACTAATGGTCAAACTAAAGTTGTCAACAAGTGTTTGGAGACTTATTTGAGGTGTTTTTCCTCTGAAAGGAAAAATCAATGGGTTCAATGGTTACCATTATTTGAATGGTGGTACAACACTTCTTACCATAAAACTACTCGCATGACTCCTTTTGAAGCAGTATATGGAAAAAATCCACCTTTCATTCTCTCCTACATGTCAGATGTCTCGAAGGTTTAGGAGGTTGACCAAACGCTTACAGTTCAAGAGGCTATTCTTTGTACTCTCAAACATAATTCGGTCATGGCTCAGAATCGCATGAAGAAACAAGTCGATCAAGGTCGTTTGGAATGTCAATTTATTGAAGGAGACCAGGTATTTCTTTGACTGCAACCTTATAAGAAAACTTCACCCAAGGCCGAAAAATTTTAGAAACTGGAACCCAAATTTTATGGTCCTGGTATAGTTCTCAAGTGCATGGGACAAGTGGCCTATCAGATAGCTTTTCCTAGTACTTCTAAGCTCCATCCTATTTTTCATGTCTCCTGCTTAAAGAAGGTGATTGGAACTAAGTGCCAAAACCAAACCAACCTTCCCAAGTTGGATGAAGAAGGATCCATATGGTTGCATCCACAATCATTTTTGGACCAGTGTGAGAGTTTTATTCGTCGGTGCACCATCAAGGAAGTGTTAGTTCATTGGAAATATACAACTCCAATATATGTCACCTAGGATCCAACTAACATTCTGCAACAATTTCCTCATCTCAAGCCTTGAGGACAAGGTTGATTTTAAGGGGGAGGGCATGTTAGGGACCTAACCTACCTAACCCCTCAAGTGGATAGAATAATATATTTCCATGTAATAAAGGTCAATATTAATAAGGCCTAGTAATAAGGAGGAATAATTCAAATGTAAGAAGACCTAATAGAATCTTTCGCTTATAGAAGGATATTCCTCTAGATTATTCTTTTCGATAGATAGATTTAGTATAAATAAGAGTAGAGGGTATGAGAAGTTTTTTCTTGGAGAATTAGTGTAATAGATTTGTGCTTTGCTAGAGGTTTCCCCCTTGAAGAGGCAAGTGAACATTGTTTCCTATCAATAAATCTATAATTCTTGTGTTGTGGTTCCATATAATTTGTTGTTTTGTTTTTATATCTATAGTATTTTCCGAATTTTGTTGCTATATTTGTGTTATTCTATGCATTATTTCTCTTTCTGATAATATAATAGACCTAGTACCTCACAGGGCGAGAGAGAGGGAGAGGGGAGGGGATAGAGATTTGGGGAGAGTGAGGGAGGGAGAGAGAGATAATAAGAAGGTGGGAGAGGGACGAAGGTGGTGAGAAGATAGAGAGAGTGAATGGGGTAGAGAGAGAGGGGGAGGGAGAGAGAGATAATTAGAAGGTGGTAGAGGGACGAAGGTGGAGAGAAGACATAGAGAGTGAATGGGGTAGAGAGNNNNGGGGGGGGGAGAGGGGAAGAGGGGGAAAAGAGAGGGGGGAGAGAGAGAGGAGGGAGGAGATAGTGAGAAAGAGCGAGAGGAATATAAAGGGAGGGATGGAGAGGGGGTAGAGAGAGAGAGAGAGATTTTGTGTTAGCAAGAACATGTCCACATTCATGTTCCTAATAGTGTGCATGTGATTTAGGAATATGTGCATGTTCCTAAAGCGCACACACATTCTTTTCATTTCAATTTTTTTCATAAATGTGAACACGTTCTTGAACACATGTTTCTAATGAATGCACACGCGTTCATAAATAATCTTAGTTTTCAAGTGTGTGTGGCGGTTTGATGAGTATCGAGGCTATAGGATTAAAAACATGTGTGTGTTTTGTTGGCCCTTAACCAAGTTTTGAGGAAACATTGGTCAAAGTTGACCCACTTTTGGACTTCGACACGATGGTCAAAGATTGAGCACCTAGGCGGAGTTGAAATCACAGATCTCACTTATTTTGTGGGCTATGTGGACCTCGTAAGGGGTTCTTTAGGGTTTTTGTAATGGGTTATGGGATGTCGTCGCATGGGGTTTACCCATGATTAGGCCTTATTGTAAGGGATTGTAAAAGTATAAATAAGTAACAATGTATGGCAGAAGTAGCAAGCAAAGTCTTGGTATGATCCGTAGGATCTTTTAATGACTTATGGTTGAGTTTTAATTTTGCATGCATTAATTAACCATTTGAGAAACTTAGTGAAAGAATGAGGAAAGAAGAGGAACTATGACAGCCATATACACATTTTCAGATCTGAAATTAAATATAAGACAACAAACCATAACACGCAGATTGATAACGGAGTTCGGCACAACTTTGCCTACGTCTCCAGGCCTTTTCTCTATGGGGGAGGCTTCTTTATTTCTGCTCAAATGCTCAAAAGTACATCACTGCAATTCCAAATGGCTACAAGACTGATCTGATCATGTTCTTCTAGATCTCTAGAACCCTTCAAATAAAACAACACGCAAAACGGACATCTGGAGCTCCCAGAAATGGTCCAACAACGTCCCCTCCTCAAAAGCTTTTCTGCATCAAAATGGCTCTGACTTGGCTTCTCCTCAGCATAAATCTGCTCTGAATTCCCTCTCATGGCCTCAAACAGGCCTGGGTTATATAGATGGGAAGTTGGTTACTCATCTCCAACTTCCTCCCAAAAATCAGGCTCCAAAAATGCCCAATATCTCCCAAAAATGAAGAAAATACATTAAAAATGGGCTTAATTACAATTAAAACCCAAAAATTGGTTATAAAATCCCACTTTATAACTAATTCGGGTGCTATCCCCCTTCGTTGGTGCGTACACCCTCTGGAATGGTCATATGGCTCAATATGGCCAAGCGCTAGCCCAAAGGGCTAAGCGTTGGCCCCTATCCCGCGTTGACTCTTGGTCGTATGTCACAAATAAAACCGTGGGCTTAACATTTTTGAAAACACAAAAATCTGCGCGCGCGCCCATATGTGGTCATATGTAATATACACGTGGATTAAATAATTGAAATCACGCATGCACTATATATATATAACGTTGGTCATATGTAATACGACGTGCGACCAAGGGCTGGGGCTAAGCCCCAGCCCGGTCACGACCCAAACCATTCTTATATGCAATTTAAATACAATATAATCCACTTATATATCAAGTGACATAATGTGACCTGTTGGTTGGTCTGACTTTGTGAAGGCATAGCCGGTGTGGGAGGTCTGGGGGTCGAACCCCACGGACTCCGAAAAATTTTTACAAACCAAAAACCAAATAGACCAATACCGGGGTGCCACGTGGCAGCCCCTGATTGGGCCACATGGCACCCAACCATTCGCTCGAACAGTGCCACGTGTGATCTTCACATTCGACCACCTGTCATCCAATAATAAACTTCCACGTCACCACACATACGGTCGTACGGCTCTGCCACGTTGGACTGTATGGACTGTACAGTCAGCATCAAAATTTTTCCCTGTTTGACTTGACGAACAAATTGTGATATCTTCTCCATACGGAGTCCGTTTGACAAATTAGATATACCGTCGGAATCAGGAATACGAGACGGACGCAATGGCACTAGTTTTGTTGCATTCTGAGCACTTTCATTTTTGAGCATTTTTCAAGCCCTGTCAAGCTTCTGGATCCGATTTCGGATCACACCTCCCCACAATAAGACCTTTTGGTCCCCAAAAGGTTACTGACCAGTCAAC
>SNQJ01S0035950.1:59497-109435 GCA_010110895.2 Picea sitchensis | reverse complement strand
AAGTTTTAACAATGGCATTTCATGTTTATTCTTATGAACATTTTTCTTTCCACTAGATTTAGAACTTGAACTTGAAGAAGAAGGAGAAGAAGGAGGTGTTGATGGAGGTGAAGGAGGAATATAAGGATGATCCTCTTCCTCTTTACTTTTTCCCTTTGAAGAATCACCCAAAACTGGTCGCTTCCGTTCCAAGTAATCTTCGTACAAGACTTTCACCATCTCCAACATAGCAAGGAATGTTTTCCGGAACTCTTTCTCATCTTGAGAAATTCCTTCTTTCGATGCCATCTTCTCGCTGTGAGAAGCTCTTCTTCTCAATCCAATTAATGGATTCTCTGCAACAAGCTCGCCTTCACCACGTTGTAGCTTTTCCTTGGTTAACATGCAACTCAAAACCAAATGTCAACTAGCTATGATACCACTTGATCCGTAGGATCTTTTAATGACTTATGGTTGAGTTTTAATTTTGCATGCATTAATTAACCATTTGAGAAACTTAGTGAAAGAATGAGGAAAGAAGAGGAACTATGACATCCATATACACATTTTTAGATCTTAAATGAAATATAAGACAACAAACCATAACACGCAGATTGATAACGGAGTTAGGCACAACTTTGCCTACGTCTCCGGGCCTTTTCTCTGTGGGGGAGGCTTCTTTATTTCTGCTCAAATGCTCAAAAGTACATCACTGCAATGCCAAATGGCTACAAGACTGATTTGGTCATGTTCTTCCAGATCTCTAGAACCTTGCAAAGAAAACGACACGCAAAACGGACGTCCGGAGCTCCCAGAAATGGTCCGACAGCGTCCCCTCCTCAAAAGCTTCTCTGCATCATAATGGCTTTGACTTGGCTTCTCCTCAGCATAACTCTGCTTTGAATGCCCTCTCATGGCCTCAAACAGGCCTGGGTTATATAGCTGGGAAGTTGGTTACTCATCTCCAACTTCCTCCCAAAAATTAGGCTCCAAAAATGCCCAATATCTCCCAAAAATGGAGAAAATACATTAAAAATGGGCTTAATTACAATTAAAACCCAAAAATTGGTTATAAAAACCCACTTTATAACTAATTCGGGCACTATCCCCCTTCGTTGGCGTGCGCACCCTCTGGAATGGTCATATGGCTCAATATGGCCAAGCGCTAGCCCAAAGGGCTAAGTGTTGGCCCCTATCCCGCACTGACTCCTGGTCGTATGTCACAAATAAAACCGTGGGCTTAACATTTTTGAAAACACAAAAATCCACGTGCGCACCCATATGTGGTCATATGTAATATAATCGTGGATTAAATAATTGAAACCGTGCGTGCACTATATATATATAGCGTTGGTCATATGTAATACGGCGCGCGACCAAGCGCTGGGGCTAAGCCCCGGCCCGGTTGCGGCCCAAACCATTCTTATATGCAATTTAAATACAATATAACCCACTTATATATCAAGTGACATAATGTGACCTGTTGGTTGGTCGGACTTTGCGAAGGCGTAGCCAGTGTGGGAGGTCCGTGGGTCGAACCCCACGGACTCCTAAAAAATTTTACAAACCAAAAACCAAATAGACCAATACCGGGGTGCCACGTGGCAGCCCCTGATTGGGCCACGTGGCACCCAACCATTCGCTCGAATAGTGCCATGTGTCGTCTTCCCATTCAACCACCTTTCATCCAATAATAAACTGCCACGTCACCAAACGTACGGTCGTACGGCTCTGCCACATTGGACTGTATGGATTGTACAGTCAGCATCAAAATTTTTGCAGGTTTGACTTTATGAACAGATTGCGATATCTTCTCCATACGGAGTCCGTTTGACAAAGTAAATATACCTTCGGAATCAGGAAGACGAGACGGACGCAATGGCACTGGTTTCGTCGCATTCTGAGCACTTTCATTTTTGAGCATTTTTCAAGCCCTGTCAGGCTTCTAGATCCGATTTCGGATCATGGTAGCTAAGTGCAGGTATTTTTGAGTTGTTTGGTGCAACAAAATTTGTATGTAAGGCTTTGTGCTCAATAGAGAAGTTGGCTCTGTGCCTTGAGCTAGTTTTGGGAAGGAGGATCTGGTGCTCATTGCGCATATCTCATGTTTAGTGCGAAGCTTGACTCTGTGGCTTAGTGCACTGGATAAATTGAATGTAAGATATTGAAGAATAATCAAGAAGGTGAAGCGGTTGGTGGACCTAACCCCACACTGGGGTGAACCACCGGTATCTTGTGTATTTGGTTTTCTTTGTTCTTTTTTTGTTTATGTTATGAATCTTCTCAGTGCCTTGATTATTATGTATGATAGATAGATCTATTGTTTCTTAGTGATTTATTTGTGTTAAGGATGAATGGATGCTAGATCTAACTTATAATGCTAAGTGATATGGGTATATTGTCATTTTTTACTGCGTTGATCTATCCTTGGGTATGTTCTGCGATGTTAATGAGATTGATGGACTAATGCATGTTGTTCCTAAGTGTTAATAGAGTACTCTACAAAGTGTTATTATCACATATCTGTGTCCCATCTTGGTTACAGACACCTGCATCCTATAACACCCTTGTTTCTACCTCGGGTGATACTTCTCCTGCTCCGCAGGTGTTTCCGAAAGGGTCGGTAGTCAAGGTTTTTTTGGTGTGTTGTTAATCGTTGAACCCTGGGTATACCCCTATTCCAACAAATGGATCTGTTACCGAGACCTAAAATTGTGCTTGTTCGGAACTGAAGTAAAGAAAAGAGAATATTTGTGCATAGATCTGCTGCTGAAGTGCGCAATACTCTACTTGATTTGTGAAGCTTTGTGCTAAGAGAGAAATCCTATCTGAAGAAAAGAGGTAATATCCAAAAAGAGGTAATCTCTTTTCTTTGACAAGAGAAAGATAAGTGAAATTTTTTGTTTTGAAAGCATGAATTTAAGCATGTTTAATAGATTTTGTCCTAGTGTGAAGGCTAGGGCACAGTTGGAAGAAATAGTTGATTTGAGGAAAATTAATGGAAATGAAGAAACATATGTTATTCCTATGCATAGAAAGAATTTTTGGACTAATAAGTGGATGCAGGAACCCAGAAAGAATTTTTGCAGATTGCATATCCAACACTGTGATCCTAGTGCGTAGTAAAAAACAAGTTGGGGAACGTTTAAAAGAAAAAGAGGTTTGACTTTGTGTAATAACTGTAGAAGAATGGGACATCTTGCTAAGGAATTCCTTGGCACAGGTCCTATTTGTCTTTGTTGTAAGATTGTTGGTCATGAGGTTGAGGATTGTCCAAGGATGATTGCTAAAGTTGAACAAATGAACATGAGAAAAGAAAACTATGAAGAAATTCAAGAGAATAAGGGCATGTTAGGAATTCATAATGAGAAAGAATCAGATTAAGTTCATACTACATTAGTACAGTTGAAAGAAACGATGGATGTTCATAAATATGTCATTTTACCAGAGATCCTGAAAGTAAAATAGTGCGTAAGTGCTAGAATATAATACTTCAACATAGACTGTGTTTTGGATGAGGAAACACAAGTGAATATTATGACTGAAGACACTTGGGAAATTTTGGGAAAGCCTATTGTGGTACCTTCATTGGGAAGGATAGGTGTGTTTAAAGGAAAGATGATAACCCTATGTGGACGAGTTACTAATGTACCTATTATTATTCATGGAACATTGACCGAAGAGGAATTTGAAGTCATTAAGTTTGTTGGGGACAACGCCCCTTTCCCACTTTTATTAGGTAAGCCTTGGATTGAGAAGGATCAAATAAGAAAGAAAGCAGAGGAAGAGGATACATAAAAGAAAAAGCAATAACTAATGGATTTCATAGCTAGAAAAATAGATCGACTAATAGAAGAATGAGAGGATAAGTCGAAGCAACAAAATAAAGTAACAATATAGGAGGGACAAAAAGCAAGAGAATTAGTTGTCAAGGTTGAAAGAATGCAAGAAGGCTTGAAGAACCTATCTATGCAAGAAAGAAGAATACCCACCTAGGAAGTATTAAGAGAAGGTCTATTAACTTCAGACCCTTTGAGGGCACATCAACAGTGTGAAGCCACTACGCTAGAAGAAGATAAAAATAGGAATGGAAAGAGGATTCCAGAAACAGATAGAGAGACTCAGATCAAAGAGAAGAAGGCAAGGAAGATCAATAAGAAGAAATCCAAGTTGGAAAAGATACAAGAAGCTACATAAACCAGATGGAAGACTTCGCAGACTAGAACCTCAGAGGAGGCAGGTTCACAAGATTTGAACCTCACTAGAAAAACAAGACCACGTAGAATGGGACTTCACCCTAGCGAAGTTATATGAACATTGGAGGTGCCTCGACCATTAGAACGACGCTTCGAAACGGTTAGAAAACACATTTATGGGCGGATGGACTACTTTTGGACGTTAAGACTATGCCATAATAGACAGATTCACATTGATGGAATCATTCCTGGCCATTGGAAGAATATGTTATGGTGCCCCTCTTATTTAACTTGTCGGTCGCTGTGCTGGGACCACTTTTTGCCACCCATGATTAACTGAGCTAATAAAGAATTGTCTAAGTGTCGAGTTGTGTTATCTGAAGCTAGACCTCGCCATTCATTTGTCTACCCCTCCTGTTCGTTCATTTACCCTGACCCATCTGTTTAAAAGTTTGAATGTTGGGTGAACCTAGTGAGTTAGAGAAGTTTGTCGAGGAAGTCCTCAGAAAGATAATGTCTGACAGACCGATATCCGAAGGTGTCCAGGCGTCGTCGACTAGGGGACTGTAGGCTTCCCCTTTGACTAGACATCGTTATGGCTATGTTAACCC
Source organism: Picea sitchensis (assembly GCA_010110895.2). NCBI lineage: Eukaryota > Viridiplantae > Streptophyta > Pinopsida > Pinales > Pinaceae > Picea > Picea sitchensis. The sequence goes on along the minus strand of SNQJ01S0035950.1, from coordinate 104,649 downwards.
CATGACTGAGCAACGAAGCAAGCACCGTGGTGATATGGCTAATGCGGAGCAGATCCCGTCCATCATACCAGAGTACATTCCACCTTTGGTTGACGTCGTTAACTATGACAAAATTCCCCAAGATTATGAGTACACCCTGATCACCGCTTACATTCTGAAAGGAATACGCGTAGTTGGGAGTCAATTAGGAAAGATCCTACTAGTGAAGAATAATGATTTCAATTTAGGAGACAGAAAGAACTATGTCATGTTGGTGCCGCATCGCTATCTCACGAAGTCAACTGGGAAGAAACCTCGCCTCGTCTCGCAGCCATGGATTAAGGGATTGACGCAGTCCATTGTGTTGAATGTAATGAAGATTCCCCATTTTGGTCGTCACCGGGAGGTTAACACTTTCATTAAACTCCTCTTGTCGTGCTATCATGGCAGATACCTATGCCTCAACCGAAGGATTACTATGGATTTGGCGCTAATCCACCAAATTACAGGCTTAAGCATGAAGGGACCTGACCCTCAACAGTTTTATCCAGGGAAGGTCTCAGACCTCTCCCTGGCACAGTGCATCAAGGAAGATTACGGTGAAGTCGAAAAAGGAAAGTGAGGTTACAAGGAATCCTCTATATAGGATGGCGCAGTGTGCCTTGCTTTCCAGCTCATAGCTGGAAAGATCATAAGGAAGAATCTCCCCACATAGGTTATCAAGTTCGTGGTGGACCTCGCATGAAAATGTGTGGAGGGCATACATATGAACTAAGCGAGCTACCTTGTCGATGAACTCAAGAAATATTGTCGCGAAGCCCAGGATTTGGGATAAGAATTCCACTACAGCTAGATGATCATTTTGATCAGATTTGTCACTTGGAAAATGCCCGAAGGAGCCACCTTCCCAGAGATCGAACCCTCATAGTCATTGGCCTCTCAGTTTTCAGCCTTGTGGTACACCAACGATATGAAAAAGCAGTGGCATTCCAATGCAATGTTTCATGCATACTATCAACAATTGAAGGTTGCCATCGAATCATTTATGTGCATGACACCGCGCACCCTCCACTAGTACAGACCAATAACAAAGTTTCGTGTAGATCCACATTTCATCTATATCACTACACGCAGAGATGAGAACAAGGAAGAACTACAGTCATGCTGCAAGCTAACAGATGAAAACATGGAGCAAATTACAAAGGAGTGGCCGGAGGAACTCCTTGTACATGTCGCTGATGCAGAACTCTCTGACACCGACACCATAGGAATCCCCCTAGTCACCCGAGTTGAGCATGTAGAACAGTCCAGTGGGATGAAGAAGAAGAAAAAGCAGGAGAAAGTCCAGGATATAGAGAGTGATGAGGAGGATGATGCTTCTGAAGATAACGAGTCTGACTCGCTTGCAGGAGGAGGAGATGAAGAAGATGGACAAGGAGGAGGTGAAGATACATCGCCTCAGGACCCCCCTATAGGAATAGTCACACCGCAGAAGAGGAAGGTTTCTCCAAAGAAACCTTCAGCAAGGAAGAAGACGCATGCTAATAATCCCTAGTTAGAGGCAACGCTTATAGAGGACGATATCAGTTTAGTCCATGGAGCTATGGAGGACATATTTCAGAGATATGGCGCGAAGAAGGAAGAGCTATATGGAAGGTTCAAGAATGAATTGAAGGAAGTACAACAAGTTATTTGTTTGGTCCGCGCAGTACCTACTACGCCCTCGTCGTCATAGAATACATAATTGGGGGATGAACCAGCCCAATTGAGAAGACTTGTGGATGCGACAGAAGCTTGACTTCAGAGAGTCTAGGAAGAGAAGGAGAAGTCTAGAGAAACCTTGAAACAATATAAATATGAAGCCTTAGAACAATTACGAGTAGAGCGGTATGGTCTAACCGCCTATGAAAGTGAGAAATAAGAGTTTCAGGAGATGATCTAGGAGGAAAAAGCCCAGCTACAGAGAGAAAAGGAGAAGTTGTTCACATAACGGGCCACGGTCAAAGAGGCAATGAGTAAAGCATGTCACTCTGTGCCAGGATTGGCACAGGAGAAGCAAGGGTCAGTCGAGGCTCAAGTGGAGAAGTTCGTTGAGACCATCCAACAGATTCAAGCGAGGATAACAAAGTTGGAGGTCTAAGCAGTACTGAGTACCCCGCAGGAGGTGCGTGACCAGAGGGAGGAAGTTGCTAAGAACACAGTAGTAAGGATCAGAGCCCTCGCCTCATAGTGAAAAAAGTTGAGTGATAGAAGAACACAGACATATGAACGCCTCACAGAAGATCCATAGCTAAGGAAGTTGGAAGTGCAGATACAGGAGGCACATCAACAAGCATTGTCAGTACATGCGCAGATGAATATACTCACTGCAGTAGAAAAAATGAAGAGATCCTAGGAGCAGTGTGTAGTGCAGCAGCAAATCATTGCCCTCTAGGGCAGGGTAATGGAAGTCGCGCAGAAGCTACAACCTATGCAGGATGAAGCCTACAAGGTGTTTGAATAAATTGAGGGACAGGGATCACAACTGGACCAAGTGGTTGCAACATTGGAACAACACCGGGAAGGGCCTATTACAAAGCAGACGATCCAGGAGCTTGTTGAGAAGGAGTCTCAGGCGAAGCAGCAAGTTGAGGAAGCTCAATTTAAGATCGAGGCCTTCGAAGCAACATCGACCGAACTTGAGTGACTCGAGACGAGTCACATGTGAATTTTGGGGGCTTGTTGGCCCTCAACAAAGTTTTGAGTAAACCTTGGTCAAAGTTGACCCACTTTTGGACTTCGACACGATGGTCGAAGATTGAGCGCCTAGGCGGAGCTGAGATCGTGGATCTTACTTATTTTGCGGGCTATGTGGACCCAGTAAGGGGTTCTTTAGGGGTTTTGTAATGGGTTATGGGATGTCGGACCATGGGGTTTGCCCATGATTAGGCCTTATTGTAAGGAATTGTAAAAGTATAAATAAGTAAGAATTTATGGTAGAAGTAGCAAGCAAAGTCTTGGTAGCTATGTGCAAGTAGTTTTGAGTTGCTTGGTGCAACAAAATGTGTATGTAAGGCTTTGTGTTCGATAGAGAAGTTGGCTTTGTGCCTTGAGCTAGTTTTGGGAAGGAGGATCTGGTGCTCAGTGCAAAGATCTCATGTCTAGTGCAAAGCTTGACTCTATGTCTTAGTGCACAAGAGAAACTGAATGTAAGAGATTGAAGAATAATAAAGAAGGAGAAGTAGTTGGTGTATGTAGCCCCACACTGGGGTGAACCACGTATATCTTATGTCTTTGGTTTGCTTTGTGCTTTGTTGTTTATGTTATGAATCTACTTAGTGCCTTGATTATTATGTATGATATATAGATATATTGTTGCTTAGTGCTTTACTTGTGTTAAGGATGAATGGATGTTAGATCTAACTTATAATTCTAAGTTCTATGGGTATATTGTCATTTGTTACTGCATCGATCTATCCTTGGGTATGTTCTGCGATGTTAATGAGATTGATGAACTAATGCATGTTGTTCCTAAGTATTAATAGAGTACTATGTGAAGTGTTATTATCACATATCTCTATCCCATCTTGGTTACAGATACCTGTGTCCTGTAACCCCCCTGTTTCTACCTCGGGTGAGACTTCGCCTGCTCCGCAGATGTTTCCAAAAGGACTGGTAGTCGGGGTTTTGTTGGTGCTTTGTTAAGTGTTGAACCTTGGGTTTGCCCCTGTGCCAACATGTTTCTAGGAACATGCACACGTTCCTACGTGCATGCATTTTTTCACACCCCATTGCCAGGTTTTTGTCCATCAAATTCATGTGAACGCCCTCGAGTCTTGTCTCAAATTATCATCATGAGCCCCAACCTACTGCATGCATTATTGTTTAGTCTTGTATGCTTATATTTGTATGCCTTGAGGAACCATGGACTTTCATATTTTTTTTGTTAGAAACTATTTACAATTAGGTGTTTTTCAATAACGCAACCTATTTTTGAGTTTCATCTAGCCAATTTGTAGTGTTTGTGGTGGCTATATGAGCTAATGTTTTTCTAAATAGTCAAAGGAAGTTGATTTCAAAACATAATATTACTTATCATTAATCCAAATTCTCTTAGTACATATTTTACAATCTTAGAGTTCACAACTCTCATAATTTACTCTTCACTTACTTTATATTCACTCAACTCTACAATCGAACTTGGTTATCTTCATAATGCTCATTCTAACTATTTGTTTCGTTAGCTCTTCACGTTTTAACATGTTTTCTACATGATCATCATCTACCTCATTTTCTCTTCACCATATTCACATTTGGTTGTTTACCTTCTTGGTCAGTGTTATTCTTCTACGTTCTCCTTTTTTCATAATTTCTAGGTGCTCCACACTTGCATTATTTCACACACCCGTACACATGTCATTCAATGATACTATCTCCCTTTGTGCTTACTCCATTTGACTTGTCTTCAAGCATGCTTCCTTTACCAGACTTGTATCCTTAGCTATCCTCACACACCTTTTTGGCATATTTTATCCAAAAATATGCATGCTCCCAAAAAATGCATGCTACATCAAGCCTCTAGCCACATACAATATTTATCATGTGTTTGATTTTTCTCCTTTCCTTTGATATAAACATCCCTCTTGAGTGGGCTTAGATTCTTCTTAGAATGCACTTCCCATGTGCCGATACTTAGGAATTCTTATAATACCCTTGCATCATAATGCAAGAAGTTGTGTGCTTGCAAGAAGTTGTAGCACACAAGAAGTTACAAAAATTCATCAAGTTATTCGATGCAAGAAGTTGTAGCACACAAGAAGTTACAAAAATTCATCAAGTTATTTGCTCATCAAGGAAGAGTCAGTGTTTTCACTTGCATGTTAGTCCAAAAAAATGATACCACACTTTCAATTTATTGTAATCATCCTTATAGAAAATTGATGATTAGGAGTGGAAATAAATATAGTCATAGTCTAAACATTCAAGGAATTTGATTTTTTTTCTCGCTACTCAAAATAATGGGAATGGGAAAGGGAACCAGCATTTTTTGTCTTTGATTTTTTCTAGCTACTCAAAATAATGAAAAAGGGAATCATCATCTTTGGTCTAAAATCTAGCAAGAATAATTTTAGATTAATGTAACTAAGTATATTAATGGTTAACATTGCAAAATCAACTTGCAATCAATAGAAGTATTGAAAGTGTTAAATTCAATTTTATATTAAAAATAATGATTTCAATCATCCAAAATTACAATTTTGGTATTACCAAAATATAGTCATGAAAAACCCTTAAAAAATGGAAATCATAAAAAGTTAAATCTTTGTCAGAAATATATTTTCGATAACCAGTATGAAGATCATGTTTGTCACAAGGCGATAGCTTAACATCAAGAAATCTAGTTTGATTCGCAAAACCAAAAGAGGCGTGCATGGTAGAGACATTGTTTTATTTACTGTTAATGTGGAAAAATGTGAAGAGATCCACTCATCCCTCATCCACTGTTAATACTTTCCAAGGTGCAAACCATCGAGTCAAAATTGCAATAACAGTTTAGTCAGTTGAAACATGCTGTTGAAAAACATCTTCTTTCTTTATCCATTTCTTAATCTTCATCACTGCATATTAAGAGGGTGAGAGTCGGTTGAAAATTGCATTGCTCCATGTGGATTTGTTAAGAAAATAGTTCATAACTTAAACTCGTTTAGTGTCAAGTAGTTAGCATCTGGCGGCTACTAATTCGGGTATTCGAGTTAAAATTATAACGAATTTTTCATAGCCGTCTTTCATCAAAACGACCAGGTCCAAATAACTGCTTTAACTGATATAAATGGCGCATCTTGCTAGCATTTGTTCGCTGCCCATTATTGCAGAGGGTCGACGAAGCCTGGTTGATTTCCCTGGACAGAGGAGCAGTTCGATTATTCTTCGGTTACTCATCTTTCAACTCTCCTCTTTCAGGTATTCGTCGTCGAAACTCGGCCTCCTTTCGACTGTGCACAGTGCATTAACTGGAACAAGATGACCTTCCCAGGTTGGTATGAGCCTGAGGTTATGTATGCTCACTACTTTAGTATGGATCCTTCGTATTCATCAGACGATAGAAAAATTATGTATACTATTGCCTCAAACGTGAACGCAATTCCTCCCTTGGGTTATAGACTTTACAGGTATATAGCTTCAACCCTCTCTGCTTTACTCGGTATTATCGTCACACACAAATGCCATTATTGATTCACGTAACAAAAATATGCTGCAGATATGTTGTCATTCCAAAGGATTTCTGGGTTGGTGACGAGAATCCAGGCACGAGACTTTTGACAGACGAGGTATTTTTAAATCTAATCAATATAGAGTTATCTTAATTATGTTCTTAATTACATTGATAGGCTTATATTTATTGACAATGTCTATATAAATAATGATCTTTTAATTTAAAAATTTAATTTGACAATGTGTATAATTAATGATCTTTTAATCTAAAAATCTAATTTGATGGCTACCAACTAGCATATTTGACAATGGGCACAATTAATGATCTTTTAACCTTATTTAACCTTAAACCCTAATCTGATGGCTATGCATTGAAGATGCTGGCATATTCTTAGTCGTCCTCCAAAATCAATGGGTCAGATTTATTGTTCATAATTTTCTTCCATTTATCAAGGCATCCGTTAACATGTTTACTTTTTAACATTTATTTAATCACATCAAAAAATTACTGTAAGGATATGTAATTGCCACGTGTTCCATTTATCAACCTAATGCAGCCAAACGTTTCAGATTACCACAAACGGATTACCACAGACGTTTTATATTAGGACACACGTTTTCACATTTACTTAATCATATTAAGAAATTACTGTAAGATCATATAATTGCCACACTTTGCGGCTGTGCTAGTTTAGAATCAGTAACAAAGATGGAAGATGATATTTGATATTTAAAAGAGTTGTGATGAAGATGGATTTATATTTTATTCCATTTTTTTTTTTTTTTTTTGTCGTTTTTATCTACAGGAAGTAATGATTTGTTTGGGGACTTTGTTTTTCTTTCAGGAGTTATATGATACGCTAAAAATCCAACACTCTCGTCGATGGAAGCATGTGGGTTATCGTTCAGAGAGCGAACCGCACATATTACTGTTTCAGTTTGACAATAACCCTCCCGAGAAAGTTAAGCCAGTATATAAATCAGAGGAAGAGAAAAGGGCAGCGCGAGAGGAAGCGTATCGAAAAAAGGCAATCAGAAAAGAAGAAGAAAGGAAACGCCAAGAGCCACTGGAGATTTATCAACGGAGAGAACTACGAATCGAGGAGGAACTGGAGAAGTTGAAGCCAAATTCATTCCCCTCTTCTAAGGTACCCTATCGAAGGGTTGATGAAATAGGGAGCTTGGTCGTTCCTTACCCCTATAAACCTCTCAAAAAACGCCCGCCAAAATTACCTAGTCTTGAGCAACCACTACAGCTTAGTCATATAGAACAAGAGATTATTCATGCAGAAGGATGCCCAGTTGGAAAATTAAAGAAATCTCTGTTGAAAAGGATTGAAGAAACTAGCGGAGATGAGACTAGACGGGATGAAACTAGCCGAGAGGAGACTGGACAGGATGAAACTACTAAGCTAGGCAAAAAGCCAGTTAGCGGTGCATTGCACTCTTGTAAACTCTGCCAACATTGACTACCTTTTGGCTGTAATATTAATCGCTAATTATTTCCCCAAAATCTACCGATCCGTTACTGTAAATGACATGATTCAGGGGTCAGTGATTCAGGGTTTTATCTTACACTTTTGAGTCAGTTCCGTGGACTGTGCATCTTTTTGGCGGTCATTACCATCTGCCATAATTTCTGAGAAGCCAATATAGCTACTTCAATTATTCATATATGCAGGATGGAATATCTATTTGAGTGTTTTTAATCAATACTATACCTGAATTTTTTTTTTTCTTATTTGGATGATATTTATTTGCTTGTGTTTTTACAATATTACACCTAGATTTTTTTTTTTTATTTAATTTTCATATGTGAATGATATTATTTTCAATAAGAGGTTGAAAGTTGAAAAAAATAAATGTTTATTATTATTATTATTATTATTATATTTTTAAAGTAAAATAAAGTGGAGAACAACTTGAATTTATTTTTAATTATCAAGTTACTAACATCATGTATAATATATTTTTTAATAATTATATTTCATACTTATACGTTTATTTGGTAATAATTATATTCTATACTCATCATTATTATTATTATTATTATTATTATTATTATACATTAAATTTGAACTTGTGATTTTTTAGGAGGAAACACATGATATTCATTGAGATTACATTATTTGAAAATAAAGAAATAAAATATTATTTAAAGACCAATATTAAATAAATTAATGAAACTGTAACATAAATAATAATATGTAAAAGAATTAAAATGATATAAAGAAATGATTAATCCTAAGATAAAGATAATAAATTTTAATTATACATTAGATTTGAACTTGTAATATTTAAGAAAAAATACATGATGTCCAATAAATTATTATTAAAAGGACCAATGTTAAATAAATTAAAGAATTTATAACATAAATAATATTTTGTAAAAAAGTTAAAATGATATAAAGAAATGATTAATCCTAAGATAAAGATCAAAAATATTATTTTATTATAACTTAACTTTAAAAAATTAACTTTAATTAAAAAACTAAATTTCAATTATACATTAAATTTATTTTAGTGCTAACTTCTTAAATTTTGAAAATAGAATTTTGAAATGATATACAAAAATGATTAACCCAAAGAAATGATTAATCATAAGATAAAGATCAAAAGTATTATTTTATTATAACTTAATTTTAAAAAATTAACATTAATAAAAGTAAAAAAACAAATTTCTATTATACATTAAATTTATGTTTAGTGCTAACTTCTTCAATTTTGAAAATAGAATTTTTGAAAGTAAATTGCAATGACAAATTTAGACTACAAGAAATGGAAAATAAATACTAAACAAAACCATAAGGGAGGTTTCAATTATACATTAAATTTATATTTAGTGCTAACTTCTTAAATGGAAAACAAATACTAATTTGGCTTTAAGGTAACTTATGTTATGATAGAAGAAACCTCTTGTATTTCTTTAGATTGTATCTTTCTCTCTCTCTAAAGGTATAGCTCTATGTGTGTGTTTCACAATACTCTCTTTTCTTTAGTTATGAAAATACAAATACAAAGGTGTACTCACTATAGAATTGTCTTTGAAAGTATGGCCAAATGGAAAATAAATACTAAACAAAACCATAAGGGAGGTTTCAATTATACATTAAATTTATATTTAGTGCTAACTTCTTAAATTTGGAAGATAGGATTTTGGAAAATAAATTGCAAATAATGAGAAATAAACTACAAGAAATGGAAAACAAATACTAATTTGGCTTTAAGGTAACTTATGTTATGATAGAAGAAACCTCATTTATTTCTTTAGATTGCATCTCTCTCTCTCTCTCTCTCTCTAAGGGTATAGCTCTATGTCTGTGTTTCACAATACTCTCTTTTCTTTAGTTTATGAAAATACAAATACAAAGGTGCACTCACTATGGATTTGTCTTTGAAAGTATGGCCTCAATGGCTGCTACAAAATATAAATATTTCTTATTCCTCCTCTTATGCTCCTCTCGTATATGCTCTTCAATTTTTGAATTCAATTTTTGAAACCCCCTAAGGCCTCCCACCTTCTTGCAGTGCTCATGATCATTACATTCCACTCATTGATCGCCAACCTAATGTTTTACCTTATCACTACCCTTTTGTTCATAAAGATCAAATTGAAAATAGTATTCATGATTTTTTCTATGTGGGTGTTATCCTCCCTAGTACAAATTCATGAATTGTTATATGTGGGTGTTATCCTCCCTAGTACAAATTCATGAATTGTTATATGTGGGTGTTATGCTCCCTAGTGTTTTCCTCCCTAGTACAAGTCCTTATTCATCATTGGTGGTCATGGTACTCGAAAAAGAAGGCACTTGGCACATGTGTCTTGATCTTTGTGCTCTCAACAAAATCACCATCAAGAAGGCACTTAATCTTTGTGCTCTCAACAGAATCACCATCAAGGAAAAGTTTCACATTCCAATTATTGATGATCTTTTGGATGAACTTAGAGGTGCCGAATTATTTAGCAAGCTTGACATACATTCATGATATCACCAAATCCATATGAAAGAGGTTGATATTCCTAAAACTTTTTTTCACATGCATGAATGCCATTATGAGTTCTTGGTGATGTATTTTGGCCTTTGAAATGCACCCTCCACCTTCAAATATCATGAATCATATACTTAAACCCTTTCTACGCCATTATGTCTTGGTCTTTTTTGATGACATCCCCATCTACAACAAAATTTGGTAGGCCCATGTTACCCATGTAGAGTGGGTTTTATAACTCCTTTCTCATCATCAACTATTTCCTAAGAGATTCAAATGTGCCTTTGGTGTTTCTAAAGTTGAATATATGGGTCATATTTCTAGTAAGGATAGTGAACACATGTACTAAGAAAATTGAATCAATGAAGGATTGGCCCCTTCCTACAACTTTTAAAATTTGATGAGGTTGAAGCAATGAAGGATTGGCCCCTTCCTACAAATTTTAAAGTTTTATGAGGTTTCCTTGGTTTAACAAGGTACTATATAAAGTTTCTGCATAAATATGGTGAAATTGTGACTCCTCTCACTACATTACTTAAGAAAAATTATTTTAATTAGAATGCAATTGTAGATCAATCCTTCTAGGCCAGTACTTTCTCTTCCCAACTTCACTAAGACTTTTGTTTCCAACTTCACTATGACTTTTGTTTTGGAATATGATGCCTTAGGGAAAGGTAACAACAATTCTCATGTAAGAAGGAAGACCCTGGACCTATACTAGTAAACATCTTTGTGACAGACACGCAAGTCCACCTATGAAAAAGAAATGTTGTACATTTGTCATGTTGTGGATATTTGGCATCCTTACTTGCTTTGGCATTCTTTCTAGATCAAGGTTGATCATCATAGCCTCAAATACTTTTTGGATCAAAGGATTTCATCATTGGAACAACAAAAATGGGTTACCAAAGTGATATGTTATGATTATTAGATCATTTATAAGAAGGGTAAGGAAAACGTGGTTGTTGATTATCTTTCCAAAAAATATGAAGAGGAAGGGTCCCTCTTTTCACTCTCATTCATTGTAGATGATTGGGTGAATGAAATATGTAATGAATGGTTCATAGATCCCAAGGTTTATATCTTAATCGAGAAACTTCAAAATGATTCTAATGTATCTCCTAGATACACAAGGTACAATGATGAAATCCACTATAAAAGAAATTTGTATTTGATCAAGCACTCTAATTTTAAATACATCGTGTTATTTGAACTCCATGCATCCCCAACAACATGTCATTTTGGATTTGGATCAAAGGATTTCATCATTGGAACAACAAAAATGGGTTACCAAAGTGATATGTTATGATTATTAGATCATTTATAAGAAGGGTAAGGAAAACGTGGTTGTTGATTATCTTTCCAAAAAAGAAACGTATTGTTGATTATCTTCCAAAAAACAGAAGAGGAATGGTCCTTTCACTCTCATTCATTGTAGATGATTGGGTGAATGAAATATGTAATGAATGGTTCATAGATCCCAAGGTTTATATCTTAATCGAGAAACTTCAACATGATTCTAATGTATCTCCTAGATACACAAGGTACAATGATGAAATCCACTATAAAAGAAATTTGTATTTGATCAAGCACTCTAGTTTTAAATACATTGCATTTGTCCCCATGCATCCCTAAACCCCAACAACATGTCATTTTGGATTTCATAAAACATATGAAGGAATCCATGCATCCCCATCATTTTTGATTTCATAAAACATATGAAGGACTCCATGCATCTCCAACAGCATGTCGTTTTGGATTTCATAAAACATATGAATATTTCATAAAATATATTAAGGGATCGAATGTTCCTTCTTTTGGGAAGGCATGAAAAAGGACATCCACACCTTTTGGATGAATGCAATATTTTCCAATGACACAAGGGAGAAACAATGAAGACACAAGGTGCACTACAACCTTTACCCATTCCACTTACTGTATGGACATAAATTTCTATGGAATTCATTATGGGGCTTCCCAAACAAACATTGCTTCCCAAACAAACATTTATATTGACTTCATTATTGGGCTACCCAAATATGACAGTAAATCAATGATTATGGTTGTGGTCGTTGATTGAATTTCTAAATATGGTCATTTTTGTTCCCTCCAACACCCCTTTCAAGATTCCATGCTTTCTCAAGTATTCATGGATAATATATTCAAACTACATGGTATGCCCAAATATATTGTCACAAACCTTGATCCCACTTTCACTAGTAACTTATGGAAATAATTTTTTAGGCTACAGGGAACCCAATTGAATCTTAGCATTTCTTATCACCCCTAGACTAATGGTCAAATGAAGCTTTAAACAAGTGTTTGGAAGCATATTTCAGGTGCTTCACTTCATAACGATAGTGTTAATGGGATTAGTGGTTACCCATAGCTAAATTGTTCTACAATAAAATGTATCATGGTACCACTCAAATGACATAATTTGAGGTCATATATGGCCAAAAGCCTCCATCTGTATTATCTTAACTACCAAATGTGTCCAAGGTACAAAAGGTGGACAAAAACATTACATCTAGGGCTAAAATTTTGTGCACTCTCAAAGATAATCTATTCATGGCTCATAATATGATGAAGTAATAGGTTGATCAACATCACTCTAAACACTATTTTGAAGAAGGGGATTAGGTCTCCCTTCATCTACAATCATATAAACAAAATTACCTCAAAGAAGACTGCCATTAGAAGTTGGCTCCAAAGTTTTATGGCCTGTATATGATCCTCGATTGTAATGGGGAATATGCTTAGAAATTAGCACTTCCCAACCACTCTAAGATCCATCCAATCTTTCATGTATCCTTCTTAAAGAAAGTGGTCAGATCCAATTGTCGGGTTCAAACTAATCTACCTAAATTTAATGAAGAAGGTTTCATTTGGTTATAGCCAAAGGACATCCTTGAAAAACGAGAGTGTCATCTCTACCAACACATGATCCAAGAATTTTTAGTACAATGGAAGGATACACAGCCAGAAGATTCTACATGGAAACCAGTAGTCATTCTGCAACACTTTCCACGTCTCAAGTCTTGAGGACAAGGCCACCTTTTAAGGGGGAGTGCAAGTTAGAGTCCTAACCTCCCTAACCCCCCAAGTATATAGATTATTATTTGTTTCTATTTATGGAGGCCATCATTAGTAAATAAGGCCTATGTAGTTGTGTGAAAACAATTATTGTAAGAAGGCTTACTAGAAGTTTCTACTTACTAGAAAGTTCATTCTCAAGAATGTTCTTAAGAGATAAAAAGTAATATATAAAGATATAGAAACAATTGTAAAAGGTGTCTTGGAAATCATTTGTAATATGATTTCTAGTCTCTTGGAGGTTTCCCCCTCGAAGAGGAAAGTGAACATTGCTTCCATATCAATGAAGGTATCATATTTTGTGCATATTTCTCATTGTTCACTATTATTTGTGTGATATGTGTAAGCAATATTTGTGATTTATGCTCTAAATATTTCTATCCGGTACATGACATCCTGGATCCTACATATTTCCACAAATACCATAAAGAAAACTTCTTTGATACCAATATGATCTATAAACTATTGTGGATATTCCACTATAATAATTCATCACAACAAATATGGTTGAAATATTTTATTATGAAAGTTTATTTCCTTACCCTAAAGAAAACTTATTTGGTACAAATATGATCTATAAAATACTACAGATATTCCACTACAATAGTTCAACACAACAAATCTTGTATTAGGTTGAAATATTTTCTTATGCGAGTTTATTTCCTTAGATCTTAGATTTGTTATCACTATATTGTCGCTCAAATTTATGAAAACAATTGAAATGTAAAAATAAAATAACAAGAAAATAAGTACACCATCCACACAAATGAACAAAAGTTGCATCCTAGTGTTATAGCAAAAGATGCCACACCTATGCTTGCTAGACTTTTCCCCAAAAGGACCTCTCAAAAATCACTTTAAAAACCAGGCCCTAAGAGATTATACACATGTTTCACTAGTGCAATACGTAGACATCCGTGTTTTCCCACACTGCAAATTGCGGATGCCCTCAAAATTTGTGAAAAATAAAATAATTTCATGTTTTCGGGCGGGTTTTTTGGTTGGAATCATTTCTCAATGACCCTTTCTCGTACTCAATGGAATCCAACTTCCAAAACCTCTTTGGGAAGATATGAAACAATCATTTAGGGATAAGGAGAGGTTAAGTATTTTTATGCAAAGTTATGCTGCCAACATCTAGCAAGCCCCCCTTCCCTATAATTCTCTGAGCAACATCCCCTGTAATCTGGAAACTCCTTTTTCAAGAACTTCTTTCTCATGGTATATGACTATAGAGTGTCTCCTTATCTCTATCTGAGTCATTGAAGGAAGACTACTTTGGCTGAGTTGATGCTTGAGGATTCTTATAGGAACCCAGATAGTTGGCTTCAAGACGGTGCCTAAATTCTAGACAAGGTTGTAATTTACCTTTTCCACTTGCTAATAATAAAAGAGTTTGTTTTCCCTCATATTTTGTCTTCAATGTATGTTCATCTCTATACTTACTTTGAATATGAAATATAATATTCATATGCTTTTGATTGTATAACTACTTTTGCTGCAACCCTTGTTTTGTATCTCTCTTACAGGTTGGTTCCAGTAGAAGATCAGAAGCTCTTCAACGAGTTAGAGCAAGGGTCTACATCAAATGAGGGAACAAGGTGAACTTTCTTCTCTCTTCTCTATCCCTACTTCCTCCTAGTTTAAGTAGTTATTTTCTTTATATTTTGTGTGCTTGTCTTTGAGGGGAGATTGTGGTCTCTGTCATTTAGTCTTTCTCTACTGTGATCCAGACCCAAGATCACGGTGGATAAAAACCCTTAATAAGAATTGGCGAATCCGTTGGAGATACTCCTAGTTGGGTCAGTTTGGTTGAGGTGTCGTGCTTGCTTTCTTTGTCTTTTTCTGTTGGTTTCTAAGTCTTGTACAAAGTCTTTTAGCCTCACAGGACCTGTTGCTAAGTCCTGAAATCCTATTTTTTTGAGTGGCCTTTTTATTTTTTGAACTTACATTCATATATGTGTGTTTCATCACTGTAGCCCACGTACATCTTCGCGTTGCATCTCTACATCCTGTGGATATCCGCTAGTTGCTCTGGTAATAGTCACGGACTTGTGTGAAGTTGAAGTCTTTTAAAATTGATCTTCCTTTCTGGGTTGAATGTTGCGTTGGATCAATCACCTGGTCTTTCTTGTGTCTTTGTTTGGTTTCTCTCTGTTAAGTTATGAGCATTAGATATACAGAAAAGATTAAAATATTTTCTTAGATTGTTTAGTATAAGGTTTGTTAGGTAGACTAAAAGAATAGCCTTGTTTGTCTGCATTTCCATATTCATTGTCTTTTTAGTGGGGTCTTGGCTAAAAAAATTCTATCTTTTTTCCTACTTTCTGCCTTCTTTCAAATAGAAAAAAATATATTTGCATTCATGTGCTTATTTTTATTTTGTAAACAAAAAAAAAATTAAAAAAAGTATATACATGTTTTTTTACTTCTTATTTTTTGAACCCTTTCGTTTCATATTTGCAAGAAAAGAGATAGTTAATTATCATTCAGGTAGTTACATTATTCTTTGGTAGTGGTGTCATTTTTTATCAAAAAAGAAAAGAATCGAGTACTACAAGTTTTTCATTATTGCATGCATCTACATCTTGAAGTGTCCTAAATCTTGCACTCAAAATTTTGTTTTCATCTGAAAAAGAAAAAAAAATGCTTCATAAGGATTGTTGCATCTATTTTCATTTGAAGGAACTATTTTTGTGTTCTTAGATTTCGTTTATTTTGGAGTCGGTCTAAAACATCACCAAAATTTTCATCTGCACCCCTTTTGAGTAAAAATAACCTATTAAAATGAATGCATAACTAAAAAATGTTAGAAAACTTTCATTTTTCTATGGTAAACCAACAAGTTTAGGCTAGGACCTTGGCATAGGTTGGAGAGTAAATTTCTCCAAGGACACTAAACAAAAATAAGTGTCTGAGATAGGGAGTGTAGAACCCAGTTTTTTGTATAGGTTGGTATGGAAGCTCCTCTAACACAGGAGTTAAACACGAGGTCGTGTAAGCAATAGTTGAGGAGATTCCCCTCCATAATTGGACTGAGAATAGTGGAGAGATTGTGTATTGGGGGTTTAAATTGTACCAATACCTTCGTGAGAGGTGGTGCTTTCGAGGCTTCGGGATTTTCTACCTTGCCCACATTTTCAATCTTGATTGTCTACTGTCCCCCTCGACACTAAATGCGAGCTGGTAAACATAGTTTCTCTTCCTAGGTAAATCACAAGGTGACTGCAGGGGTTTTTCGTAATGCCTCTAGTAGATTTTGTATCACACACTTCAGTACTATTGGAGTGTGCCCCACAAAGTGTGGGTACTTGTACCAGATAAGGATGATCTATGGAGGTCAATATAGTTTCTTCTCATACCTTCATTCGTTGGTCCACGAGACTTTATCAACCCATGCCTTCATTCAAGAGGCCCTAAGCCCACTTTTTTCTTATTCTGGTCCCAAGACTTAATCCACTTGAGTCGGAATTTTGAAAAAGTTGTTTGTGTCTATCTTATCTTTAGGTATTTTTAGTGGTGTGTTTGGTGAAGGTAGTTTAACCTTAGGAAGGCGAGTTGTGTGTCACCGAGAGCTAATCCCTCAAAGTGGCCAACCTACCACCTCAAAGATCTAGGAGAATTCAAGGCCTTCCACCCGATGAAGAGATTAGGAATAATTCTCCTCCGCTCCCACAAAGGAATCATCTTGATCAGTCTAGCACTTTCTTACCAGTTGGTAAAACTGAGATCGTAGACCATAACTCTCCAGAAGACAATGTGGTAGAACTATAAGAGGTCATCGTTGAGGATCTTAGAGCTAAGAAATTTGCTCCACGCGCTAATTCTTAGTTACCTTCAACTTTCATGTTTTTGATTGTTTGAATCCCACCTCTAGGATCAGACTTTGTTGATAGTATCCCTCTCCACTAGGCCATTATGGACAACACTTTTCTAGTGTCAGCGTCAAAATCCCCTGCAACTCCCACCTCGTCGATCGTTACTCGAGGGATTTTCCCTCCTAGTATGTCAGCTCAAACGAAAAATGTGGTCCAATCCACTATCGTAGTGACAACCAGTAGCATTTCCTCATCGGTTTTCGGTCCCACTTGAGTTTTGAGTGAAACAACATCTTTTGCGTCAACAACTAACGCTTTTTCTTATGAAATGTCATCGATGGGATTGTTTAATGTTGAGCTCCAAATATCTCATATTTTCTACTATATAAAACCATCATTCATGAGCCATATTATGTATTTACCACATATTTCATAGCCATTATATTACCAATTTTCACTCAAATATATTCATTTTACCTTGTGGTTAATTATTAATGATTTCTTGTATTTTTAATGATTAAATATGTTTTTAGCATGGTTTTATAAATAATGGTTTACTAATGTGTTTGTATCTAAGAAACATGTTATAGTCAACAGTTTGGTACTCAATATGGTACTAAGAAGTTTCTACAGAATTCTAATACCAACATCCTACAGAATTCTGGTACCAACATCCTACATAATTTTGGTACCAACATCCTATAGAATTTTGGTACCAACTTGCACCTTGATTTACATGCAAATGAAGGTAAATCTCAAAATTCTAAGATATGGGTTTTGTTTAAAGATGGATAAGTTGAGTATTTGCAAGTCGTCTCTGAAAATTCGAAATGGTTTAGGACTTATCACTAGTTCTTTGGGACATATTTTTTAATTTGGGCAAAAAAACCCAGATTTGGGGGATTTTATCTAAAATTGTAAAATTTGATATCAAAGCTTTGGGATTCGGTCCCATCCACTCTTAAGTGGTTTATTATGTATAAAAAAGGCTTCATAGGCTTGAAAGAGGATTCATTAATTTGTAGTTAAGGTCATAACCCTATTGTGAGAGTGATCTTCTTTTTTGTAATTTATGAGTTTGATGGAATAAAGAATTGGTGTTTTGTGCATTCAAGGGGATTGACTTATTTTTGGAAGCATATTACCTATTGGCTAGGGACCCTCAACTTGGAAAGAATGCTTCCCTTTGTATCTTAACTAATTAGCATTTCATTTATGTATTTTTCTTTTATTGTTTAATTTGTTTAAAGGTTATAATTTCATTCATAGTTTGGATTGTGTGGTTTGAATTCCAATTTTAGTTTTGCAGTTGTTATGTTAATTAGAGCTCAGATTGTAAACCTCCCAATTGAATACATTATCACATTTTTCTTTGAATTTATTTAGCATTCTCTTCTATCACATTTGCGTTCTTATATTTATGTGTATTCTTCTTATGCTCTGTTTTTATGCTGAATAGACTATGGATAGTCCCTCATTGCAATTATATCCTTCATCATTGATTTTCCATCCAATTTTCCCATCAAATATACCATTCAAATCACCCATTAGATTCTTACTATCCAAAACATTATAAAACAGAGTATTAGCTAACAAATTATTGTTTGCATTCACTTATAAAACAAAACACAAAAATAGAGTTGTCTTATTCGTTTCATATACTTAACTTTTCTCTTCCATATTTGATATTTTCCCTTCAACATGATTTACCCATTGATTTCAGATTTAATCATGCAATATAATTAGCCATTGCAAGAGAAGATCGACCCCTCTCTTTGCCTCATTCTCTACGCATGGAATCAATGCCCAGTTTCACTGTAATTACATTTCATGATAGAGAATTGTCCTCTATTTTCATCTACTCACTCCTTGATTGATGAATGCACATTAAATTACACAACTTTATTAATTTTTCACAAAAGGAACTCACCCTACTCTCAACTTATTCAACACATTAACTTTTGTTTAATTGGATGTTCTTTAAATATAGATATTTTGCCAATTGTGGAAGTCCATATTCTTGTCAATTACTCGTTGATTCATGTGTTTTACATTGAAGCTCTCAGTCTGCAGAGAGTACCTATCCTTATTTTCCTCTTTTAATTTCATATATCACTGAACATTTTCAATAATCATTCCATTTTTACCTTCTTTTGCAGAGTTGATATTCCTTTCCATTGCATAAGCATTCTTCTTTCCACCTTGTATTTTTTCATTGTCATTCTTTCCCATTCCTTTTCATTGCTTTCCATGCTTTCTCATTGTGATTGATGCACTTGATTGTGGAAATATCTTGATTTTAGATTGCATATACTATTTGATTCCAATTTGATTGATTGCTCTTAAAATTCATCTTGCCTCTTTATATTTCCTATAGTTTGAGTGGTTTTCTTTGTGTGTTTTAGGTTCAGTTCTTGCATTCACATTTCATTTCATTTGCAAGTATGTTATCCTTTTTTTTTTTTTTTATTGCATTTCATTGACTTGTTTTCTTGCATCATGTGTGTGGATCCACTACAGGAAATAATCATTGAAGGTTAAGACACTAATAATCTATTCTCACAAAGTTGCACAAACAAGCATGTGTGAAATATTGCAACTTAGAACCCTTATTGCATCGGTTCTTCCGCAACCCAGTGACAAGTTCCTTAGTGTTAAATTTTAGCCATTTGATTATATTGTTAACCAATACTAGTGTTAATTGTCAGCTACTCATGATTATTCACACTAACATAAATCGAGTGCTTGAAATACTGTGATCTAAGTCTTTATAGCACTAAGTTATTCCTATGTCCCAGCGATGAATCCTTAGTGTATTTCCTATAGTTTGTTTTTATTTAATTTGCTCAGTTTGTTCATATTATTGTTGGCCTTAGGATAATTATTCTTTGATCCTTCATTTCTTTTGCATGCACCTCAAAGCTTATGAGCCACGTTTGATAATTTAATTTGGGAATTAATAGTGCATGTATTTAGCCCCACATTTTTGGCACCGTTTCCAGGGAGGTGCTAAATGGATTAGAGTATAGGTAGTTTGATTTTAAATTACACATCTTGGGGGAAGAGAAACAATAATACAAGAGGCAAGAACCTGTGCAGACACTATAATGAGTTTCTCCAAAGCTTTGATTGTTCCTTTCATGCAAGTGTGTTTATTTACATGTAAGTGTGTTTCTTTTAATGCAAGTGTGTTCATTTTCATGCAAGTTTGTTTATTTTCATGCAAGTGTGGTGTTATTTTAAGGATGACCTAAGGGCGGAGAGAAGATGGTAAGACAAGAGGTAAGAACCTATGCATCCACTTTGGTGGGGTCACTCCAAAGTTAGGTTGTACTCTTCCTTTTAGTAGTTAGAATTTAAGTTTTATTAGCATTAGCCCTTTTTATTTTATATGAGTAGAAAATCTAACTTGTGTGAATAGATAACTTGGTGACATCAGGGTCCTAGTAGCACGATGGCGCTTTAACTACATGATTAGTTTTATTGTATTTATTTTAAGTGTATTTCCTTTCAATTTTTTCAATATTTTTTAAGGTTTTATTTTTGGTGTTGTAACAACCCCATGCACTAATACATGTGTGAGACAGGACCCATCAACCACCAAGAGATACTCAAGGATGACCAATAGTTTGGAAGAAATATCTCCATCCTAGTAGCAGTTGGGATCTCAATCTCTACCTCGCAGGAAGAACAAATCTTGATAATAGTCAAGAACCTATTTGCATCTCCAGAAGTGATAGTAGAACAAGAGTTCCATGAAACACATCAACAAGAAGAATCTCTCTATAATAACCCTTTCAAACCTATAGGGAAGACTAAAGAATCACGGACCACTTCCAATGGAGAGCCACCATTAGAACCTGAGATCGAGGAATTCTTGATATGCCTTTCTAAAGAACCTCTATACACTAATGAGACTAGTCATTTGAAATAAGACAATCCACAAGGCATGATAGAGGGAGACATTCATAGTGGTCTAAATGAGGAAGTGAACAAAGAAAATCATAACTTTATCGAACATTGGTTCTAGATGACAACTAGATTGAACCACCACTCTCTTATTCGACAACTCTTTACATCCTATCAGTTAAGTCAGTTGGTTCCTCATGTTCGGGTACTTATTAAAGTATATTTTTCAAACCTAAATGTGAGTATATTTATAATCATGTTACACACATGGTTACACTAGAAATATTCTTACACGTGAAATATGGTTTCTTGTTCTTAGATAGGATAGATTAAAAGTTGCATGTTAGTTAACTTAGTTCTAAATAAATGCAGCATATTTTCATGTTTCTTTTCAATAAATGAAATTATATGAAGATAATATTGGTGATATAACATCAAAAACCAACACAACTTAGGCTATTTCTTCTTCTTATTACATACATATTTATGACTATTAATAATAATTGTTTCTCATAAGCCTAATCTTTAAAATTTATGGGGATTTACAAAAACAATTAAGGTCTGCATAGTGATACCCAGAGGTAACTTATACATCCTAGTTTCATATCATAACTTGTTATTCAATCATTCTTATTAAATAGTAGTCAGAGAGTGAATGAAACTTCTACTTGTGAGGGAACACTATCTTATATGAAGAAGATGAATTTAGGGGCTAGAGGCACCTTTAGGTCATTCTCTTATGGTATCATCCACCACACATTAAGTAAATTTAACCATGATATGTCTTTGGACTAATCTAAATACATAATTCTATTTTTCATGTGAACCATATTTTATGGGCAATTTGTAGAATATCTTCCAAACTAATACCATCCCATCTCGTAAAAAGGTTTTCATAGATGCTCCTCCATTAACCCATGCAAAATCAACCTATGAAATTTTTTCTTAAGGGTGAAGTTTGGGATAAGAGCCTTTGATGGAAAATATGTGTAAGAGACTAACCCGTCGAGATACTGAACATGTATGTTGGCAGCGGGTACCAACCTGTGGTATGACTAGGAAAACTCGCATGGGGATGGGGAACCTCTGTGGGGAAACCCTTTCCAAGGTCAACCCACCCCTTGGCTAGGACCAGTTTCTTCACTAGGTGTGCCTTTAGGGAGTACCCCTCTCCAAGGTCAATGTAATCCCTTCCAAGGGATGTCGCAAGGAGGAAACCCCTTTCCCAGTCAATCCACCCCCATGCCAGGATTTCTTCCTTTCCATGGGGGGTCCACTAAAGGTAACCCTGATTTTCCTCTTGGGAACTAGATAGGTGGAGGTTTTCCTATGTTTAACCAAGGGCCACAAGTATTTATCCCAAGCTCGGGTTCGATAGAAAACTCTTTCTGGAAATCTGGTGCTAGTTACAACCTAGAACCTTTTTTTCAGGCCGCTCATCAGTTAATGATGCAACCTAAGTTATTGTTTCTAGAAAATTTCCATTTGCTAGATTTGTCAAAGTTGATGAATGCTCCTATCCATAATGACCCTAGGTGGCCTTTTGTCCTGACTAAATTACCTTTGTACATTCCAAAATTTGAGGGGAAAAGTTGTGAAGACCCACAGGACCATGTGACGACATTCCACTTATGGTGCTCATCCAACTCGTTAAATGAAAAGTCAATCATATTTTGTTTGTTCCATTGTAATCTCACTGGAGGTGCTTCCAAATGGTATATTGAACTAAAGAGGGGGAAGTACTTGAAGTTTGGTGATTTAGCTATGGTTTTCTTAAACCACTTTAACCTCCATGTTTGGTACGATGTCGAGACAAAATTATTGGCTAACTTTGTACAAGACAATTCCATGCACATTTCCGATCACATTTGGTAATGGAGGAGACAAAAGAGATTTATTAATGCTACAGTCCCACCAGATTTCCTCCTCGAATGGTTCTCGAAATCCTTACTCTCGTATATTTTGAAGGGCATCGCAACTTTGGGAGTGTTTTTAGATGAACAAACATTTTTTTGTGCACAACAGTTAGAGATTAAATACTCTCAGTTAGGCATGCTCTATGAGATTATGTTGAACACACCGTGATCCACGATTGACTTGGAAAATCCAAAGTCCAACCTACATGTCGATGGTATAGTGGGTTCTGCACAAACAAAATTTGTTGATCTGGCCATGAGCCAGATGCAAAAGCTTACTATTCAGCAACCTACAGCTGGTCCAACCACTGGCTCGACCACCCCCACCACCCAGTTTTCCACTGTTCATTCAATGAAATGAAGACTTCGAAGGGTCCTCAACAACCCAAAGACAAGACAAAAGGAAAGGGTAAGAAAGGTGGTGGGGGTAGTAACAAAAAGTCAGATAAAAATGTTGAGGGCACAAAGGATGAGAAGAGGAAGGTGAAGTTTCCTTGTAAGATTTAGACGATGATCACCTTATACACCAATGACTATGAATGGAGGAAGCCTATAGGTTCATTAAATTGAATCAACAACAAAATCATGTTGTGTTGTATAACCCTTTCCCACAAGGTCATAATTTACAAGCTGGTTCTTCCAAATTCAACCCACAAGGGGGAACTTCAAGTGATCCCCCCTCTAATAGATATAAACGAGTAGTAAACATGCTTAAATCCTCGAAAATCAATTATGTATACTTGTCAATGTCAAATCAGAATTATTATACCCCATAGTCGACTGAGAAAGGTAAGAAAAATTTATAGGATCAAGCCCCTCTCCATATAGAGAATCATGAGAAAGAGACAATGTCGTGCATACCCAAGGGAATTTATAAAAGGAAAACACATAAACCTAATGCACAAGTCACTCCAAATTATTCATTTGTGGAGGATTTGGCTCACATTCCTTGTGCAATGTCTTCTTTGGAGGTTCTCTAAAGTTTTCCCTCATAGCGCACTGTATTGCTAGCTTTTATTGGAGATGTTGATTATGTTAGTCAGCTCGTAATGAATTTTGATGCTACTGATGTGAGGCATTTCCTTCCATATCATGTGGCATATATATATGGATTGTTTGTAACAATATCTCAGTAAATAGAACTTTCGTTGGTGAAGGTGATTCCAAGTGCCTGATATCTTTGACATGTTGGAAATCTATCGGTTCTCCTGAGCTTACCCCTTCTCCTACACTCTTGAATTACTTCAATGTATGTTAATTTATACCACGTGGTATGATTCCTTTGTGTTTGGTTATGCTAGGGGCTAATTCATTTTACGTTGAGGTTGAATTAATTGACATGTCGCTCGACTATAATCTCTTGTTAGGAAGAAGATGGACTTATGCCATGACAGTTTTTTTCTCGACAATTTTTTGGATTATATGTTTTCCCCATGAGGGAAGAATCGTGACTATCGATCAGGTGGTGTCCAACCTTTTTAACATAGCAACTAATCCTGGGAATATTGTCTCTTGGATTGAAAACTATCAGGCATCCACTAAGAGCATCGGTTGTGGAATGTACCCTTCGCTAATGGGATCTTTTGATTTCCCCACACCCATTTTGTATGTTCATGCCACTCCAGTTCATAGGGTCAATTTTTTCATAACGTCATATATACAGGACCCATGGAACCTTCCCTCACCATATAGTACAGTTGAAGGATTAGTTCATGTCGGGATGGTCGAACCTTTATGTATTGTTGAACTAGTTTATCAAGTGATTCAGGAGGCCACAATAGACCCAGATCAAACTCTAGTGGTCACTGAGGAGGATGATCTCTTTCATGAGCCTATTTGGGCTCAAGAATCTTCAAGCTCATAATACTATTTGGATGTCATCTTTCCTTCATAAGAAGCAATCATCGAGGCAATGGTCAGAGCTGAAAGGTTGTGGGAGGATTTGCATCATAGATTGCATTTCCTTTTTGAAATCATTCAAGTAGAGAGTGGAGAGTTTAAGTTAGTCGTGGTTGGAATTTTTTATGGAGTATTAAATCCCTTGGATATACATGGTGTCTATAACGAAGGAAACATGGCTAACATATCAAAAATGATCCCAACCAACATTTCTAGAAATCTTGAAATTGTCAAAAACATATTTATCGGAGAAGAATGCTCACAAGACAAGATCACTCAATTTATGACACTCTTTAAGGATTTTATAGGTGTCTTTGCATGGTATTATGAGGAAATTTATACCATTGACCATCGAATAGTTCAACACGAGATTCGAACCTATGAAAACGTAAAATTGGTTCATCAAAAGTTGAGACCTATGAACCCAAGAAAGGCAGTGGCAATAAAGGCGTAAATTGAAAAGTTGCTTAATGCATGCTTTATCTACCCAGTTCCTCTTACAGAATGGGTCTCCAACCCTATTCCCATTGATAAGAAGCAAGGTATGATCTATCTTTGCCTGGATTTTAGGGACTTGAATAAGGTGTGTCGTAATGACAGCTTACTGACACCATTCATTGATCATATCTTGGATGAATGTGCAGGGAGAGATATTTTATCATTTATGGATGGTTTTTCTAGCTACAACCAAATTGAAATTTATATGGAAGGCCAACAGAAGACGACCATCATATGTCCCTCTGGTACATTCACTTATATGAAAATGTCGTTTGGTCTTAAAAATGTTGGTGCAACATTTCAGCGAGCCATGATGTTTTCCTTTCATGACTTAAAAAATATAGTGGAGGAATATTTAGATGATCTTACGACTCACTCACGTAAGAGAGCATAGAATATCTTAAACCTCCTCTTAGTTTTTGAATGGTGTCATTTCTATAGGATCCGATTGAATCCATACAAGTGCATTTTTTGTGTGACCTCTAGTCGTCTTTTGGGATTCATAGTTTTGAAAAAACTAATCATGGTTTACCCCTTGAAGGTTAAGGAAATCACTCAGTTACCTCCCTTGCTATTGGGCATATACCTAACATGGAGAAAAGGTCTATTTTTGGAGATAAGGCCAATTTTTTAAAAGAACAGTTAGCTGGAAAAGAAGCACGTGTGAGGAAAAGTTGTAGGTAAAGGAGGAAAGCATGTAAGGTGTGCATGCAGGAAAAAATAACCACGTTAGGGTTAGGGATTTTTTAAGATATTGTAATGACTGATAAGACAAAAAAAATTAGCATAAATGAGTACCTAGGAGGTCTAGGTCGGGGTTACAAAATGTTAGAGAACATTTGTTTTTCTTGGATATGAGAACGATTGTAAGATCTGATACCTTTTTGTAAGTTGTTGAGTTGTAGGAGAGTCAAATAGCTAGATCGTGAGGGTTAGATTGTAGGCTAAGGCTCCTAATGTTATCTAGTCCTCCTCACAGGGGTTTTGGAACCTATTTTGTGGTTGTATAGTCATAATTGTAGTCCATGCAGTGCCATATCTTGCAGAAATCTAAACAAAGAGCCCATGAAGCCAAATCTTTGTGGACATATCCTAGGAGGGGGTGAACCAAGATAAAAATTGTTTCATGTGTGTTGTGTATTGTGTATGTACTTTCTTTCATTAGTTAGAATATTAATGGATGAATGAATGCTTTTATTAGATTTCTTAGAATGCATGCATAGAAGTAACATATGAACGAATATTAAGAATAGAAAAAAGGAACAACCGGATCAATGCCTTAGAGGATGAGTTGCAATCCCATATCCCTACTCTTTCCTATACTACAATCATCTGAGCATTAGAGTCACCCATAGGACTATCTCAAGTGAGACTGTGCAGTACATTCTTTGTGTTGTGTTTCCTTTTGGTTTACCATGAGGGCCGATAGTTTTAGAGGGTTTTGTTGGAAACATGTTCAAATATGAACCGGGATCACCCAAGAAGTAGATAGAAAGAGAGAGTATAACCAAAAAATGGTTTTGTTTCTAGCTGGAACTGCATGGGATTGAGTGAGAGGGATCTGTGAAAGAATCGTGCAGAAAATGAACGTATAGAAGGGAATTATCAAAACCTGGAATCCATCGAAGGTGGAAATCAAAAGTTGGTTGAAAAGAATTGAGCTTGAGTTTGTGTGGAAGGATAAAAGAAACCCTAAGTTAACACCACAAAAATATATGTACAAGTACATGTTTAGCAACCTGCATGAGGTATTTTTCTATGATTTACCGCATGTGTTGTAGGAATGGATATTGAGGCTGAAATACAACCACTCTACAAATCGAATCAGATAGATCGAGTGGAATCCTATCGAGATCGTGCAGTTACAACAAGTTAACAACAAATTCATGTGTGCAGTAGATTTCTGGATAGACAATATTGTTGCAGGATTTATAACATAATTTGTAGTAGATACCATGAAGTCTTACAATGAAGCAAAGCAAGAATTTATGAAGGGACCCAAAGGTAGATATATCAAATCATTGTATACTTCAATCAAGATCTTATTGTATAACAAAGGTGTAATGACTATGGCATCAGACAACTAAAATTCCATGTGTGCATGGGGGAAGGAGGGGAAGCACTGAAGAGGTGGAGAAATGGAGGAAGAGATGGATAAGGGAGAGAAGGAGGAGGCCATGGACCCAATCATGATGGAGGAAGACTAGATCAAGAAGATCATGGAAAAGTTGGAAAAACGTGCAGTGGAGCACCCTACCAATTTAAGATGAATAATAAGAAGAGATCCATAGTAGATAGAGAAGGTTTGGCAAGTAATGAAGAAGAGGTAGACTATTTTTGAGATAGGGATCATATTGAGGAAATAATGCATGCAAAATATGAAAGGAAGAAAAGAGTTCCAAAGGCACTAACAAAAGGAATAAATCTGATCCATGTCAGTGTCAGTGTGGAACTCATAACCCCATGTACAACTAATACACTAGAAAGAACACCACCATTTAGAAAACTGAATTTTAGTGGAAGAAAGACAGCAGAAAGTAAATCCAATCAAGGAGCAACAACTGGAGGAGCTAGTTCAAGAAGTAGTAGTCAAGTATGTACACCGTGCGAAGGTAGTATCTCATTACAGTTGAATATGGAAGGACATGATCCCACCATTAGGTTATCATAATTTCATGGAGACGCATCTGAGGACCCTGAAAATCATGTATTTATTTGCAAGAAGATCTAGGAAGAAAAGAAGATTATAGACGAGGATAAAAAACTTTTGCAGTTAGCTATCATGCTAAGAGACCACACACTATATTGGTACATGAGTCTAGCTGTAAACAGTCCACCAGGAACAACACAGACTATTGCAGATGTGAAGAATCTGTTGATAAATGAATTTTAGAAGCCTAGTTCATAAGATCAGTACATGATCTGTCAATTCAAAACGGTGGCCGGAATTTACATACAACTAATAAATTAACAAGAGATTAAAAAATATCTCCATAACTCTACCAAGCTGGTTAAGAGTTGGTTTGGATATTTCAATGCATTAATCCATCAAATTCACTTCCACGTCCTCTTTTCTTGATTTGATAGTGATGCTCCGGCATCATACTCCTCTGGAAAAAATATTCATGGACTCTTGTCCATGAGATCTTGTATTGTTTTTCCATGCTTCAAAATATCAGGTTCGGTTACCCAACTTGAATCTTCCACTGGGTGATCCTTGCACTTTACCAAATATTTAGGATGCATCTTTCTTCTGGTTTTTCTTCCAACTCTCTGTTATAATATTTTCTCCATCTGAGGTTTTTCTACTGTGAGCATTTGTTCTTCCCAATAAATATCTTACTAATCATATAATTCTCCTGTGTCATCTCTGTTATAAGGATACAAATCTGCAACGTTGAATATTGGTGATATTCCAGCATTGTCCAGCGACTCGATCTGATAAGCATTTGTTGCAAATTTTCTAAGGATCTTGCATGGTCCTATATTATTCATCTTCAACTTATTATATTTTCCTCTTGGAAACCTCTCCTTCTTAAAATGAGATAAAACTTCATCTCCCACTTCAAATTGAACTTCCCTTCTTTTCTTATCAATTTTGTATTTATACTTTTGATTGCTATCATGTATCTGCCTCCTAACTTGATCATGAAGTTTTTGCATTTCTGTAGAAAAATCTTCTTCTCCAGCACTCTTGAGTTCATCTTGTTTCAACTCTCTCAATTATACAACCCCTCTTCGTTGTCTTCCATATACTATCTCAAATGGACTTTTCCCGGTGCTCCTGTTAACTGAATTGTTAAATGCAAATTCTGCTTGTGCCATAATCTGATCCCACTGACAACCTTGTCCAGTGACTAAAATCCTTAAAACAATTCCTAGACTCCTTTTCACCACTTCAGTCTGTCCATCTGTCTGAGGGTGATATGTTGAGCTAAAATATAAATTAGTTCCCAGCCTCTTCCGTATAGTCCTCCAAAAGTTTCCTACAAACTTAGTGTCCCTATCTGAAACTATACTTCTGGGCAATCCATGTAATCTCACAACTTCTATGAAAAACACATTGGTTATGTGTGTGGAATCATTTGTCTTCTGGCATGGTATGAAATGTGCCATATTAGAGACTCTATCGACCACAACAAATATGGAATCACTACCCTTCTAGGTTCTAGGTAATCCCAATACAAAATCCATACTAATTTCATCCCAAGGCCTTTCTGGTATAGGCAATGGCTGATACAAACCAATATTTTGTCTCTTCCCTTTTGCATGTTGAAAAATCTTACATCGGTGTACAAATTTCTTCACATCCGCCGTCATACCTGGCCAGTAATACAAACTACTCAGTTGTGAAAATGTTTTTTCATGACGAAAATGTCCGGCTAGACCTCCACTATGTTTTTCTTTCAATAAATTATCTCTCTTTGAACATATTGGTATGCACAATTGGCTTCCTTTAAACAACAGTCCATCCTAGATTAAATATTTTGCACATAAAGAATTATCCCTCAACAAAGTATTTTCATATGCTTCATAAGCCTCCTTAAAATATGGATATTCCTGATACATTTCCTTAAGGTGCTCAAACCCTAAGGTCTTCACTTGAAATTCTTGTATAACCAACCTCCTCCTACTCAAAGTGATGCAGGAGAATCGTTATCAAACATGCGGACAAGGACCTCTCAGCATCTCAGAATATGTACAGAATCCCAACGCTGGCATTTACGAAAGATATTTTGAAGCACGACTTAACTCAGTGCCAGAAAAATCTTTTGAGGCATGCTTGAACAGTCTCAAGCGAAGTGGGATTTTCCACTCCTGCTCAAGACTGTGACTGCACTAGGATAGCCATCAGGATAGGTTTTGATGTAAATAAGTAGTCAGGGGGAACCCTAATAACCCTCTGATATAAATAGAGGATTTGTACACCTAAATGAGGCTAGTTGCAAGTTAGTAGGAGATTTTTGAGTTTTCAGTTTTAGTTTTTTATTTTAGTTGTAGCCATTTTTCACTTTGAATATAACAGAGGAAAATTTACCCAATGCATGGTGTGGACATTGTTTGCAATTCTCTGTTATTGTGTTTCATGAATGAATGAATGAATTTTGTTTTGAATATATGGAGCTGTGAATGTTAGTATAAGTTTCAATTGTTTATGTTCTGTCGAGTGGTGCAAGGTGTGCACAAAGAATGCAAGGAGTGCGTTAATGGAATCCATTTATATTCTAAAGATCAGAAGAGATAACAAGAAACTTTCCCTTTGCAAGGAGTGCAGAGAGACTGGTGCAAGGCATGCACAGTCATCTGCAAGAATTCGAACCTTGCGTAGAGATCTGGTGCAAGGAGTGCATAGATATGATATTTGACTAAGTTTCAAAGGGACTTTGCAGAAGTCAAAGAACCAGAAAAGGAGAACACCAGGAGGGTGAGAGGAATTTATCTTCGAGAAATCCTTTAGATTTGAGTTATCAAAATCCCTGAAGCGCAAGGAGTGCGTGTGAATTTGAAATCTTCATGAGACCAAGCTCAGAAGGGATAACACTTTTTATAAGTGTGGACAAGATCCAAGAAAGGGACTTGGAGGAAGGATAATGGTCGAAACCATTGAATCCTTTAAAAATATTCTAAGTCTGAAGAAAGAATAAGCTCGGGGGGAAAGATACGGACCGTCCGATCAACATCCACACAATGAGTAGAAAGTGCAGAGGAGGAGAGATCTCAGTCATTCAGGATGAGCGCAAAAGAATCATAGTCATGTGATCAGGGAAAGGAGCACTCATGATAATATTTGAATGTACATAGGAGGAGTGGGGTTACGAAATTTCAAAATCATTAGAGTTGTCCATTGTCAAGGAGGACACATGGTGAGAGATCAGTGTTTCACTGATTCGCAATTCAAGATAGCGAGAGGTGAAGGTAGTGAGAACTCGCGAGACCCGATTTCGCAATTTGATCATAGTCATCGATTAAAGAAATATAGTGGACCGTAGATCTGGTTTTGTCAAGAGTTTGTAACTCAGGAAATCAGAAGTAAGAGTTATGGGAACTCGAGAAACCTGATTTCATGACTTGATTGCAGTCGTCGATCGAAGGAGAGAACATGGACCGTTGATTTTCTAGGGAAGTCTTAAGTTTTGAAATCATCAGAACCGTCCATCAAAAGGGATGCGTGGCAAACGATCAGTGTTTCACTGAATTGCACATTAGAGAAGTTAAAGGGAAAAATGATAGGAATTTGTGAGGCCCAAGTTTGTGACTTGATAGTGGTCATCAAATTCAGAGGAGCACGAGCCATTGATTTGGTGCTCTGAAATATCGAAATTTCATGAGTCAAGAGTGAGTGCGATTTGATCTAAGTCGTCAGATCGAGGGAGGATCTGGGTCATCAGACCTAAAGCATTGGGATTTTGGACCTCGGGAGAATGGAGGTGAATCACATCAGGAGTTTCCAATACACGAAATCGCGACGTGCTTGGAAGATTGGCCCATGATCATAGTGAAGGATCACATCGTCGAAGGATAAGGGAGGAGCTAGCATGTGCTAGGCCCCATGTCGGGATTTCGAAATTCAAAGAATCGAGGTTGGCTCATATGAAAACACCCAATACGCAAAATCTTGATGCACCTTTGGTTAGGTGAGTGGTCACAGTCATGGTCACGTAACGGAAGGAGCTTAGCTAGAGAAGAGCTAGCGCCTGATTCACGTGGAAGTTGAACAGGGTTCAGGAGAGAACCCGTGGGTCTCATATGACTTGTGAATTTGGGGAAAGAACTTGTGTAAGTGGGTTTGGGTCTAGCAGAGACCCAAAGAGTTGATCTGACTCAGTTTTTTGATCGATCCTAGACCAGGAGGCCACGCAACCCTTAGGAGAGAAGGGGGGTCTGCATCAAGTGGTATCAGAGCCGAAGTTTTTCTTACAAACAGCAGGCAAAGGAGATGAGACAAAAGAACTCGAAGTTGTACTATGTGTGTGAAAGACAATCAAAACAATGCCACCAAGGAGACGATTGGAACCACCTCTAGCCAATTGAGCGGTATAAAGTGATGCAAGAGCATCACCAACACATCAAGCAAGCCAGCACGAAAGCGGAGGACAGCTGGATGAGCGCCAGCACAAATTTTGAAAGTTCCTTGAAGTTGATGCACCATCTTAAAGGAAGTCATTAATATGAAGTGCACTTGTGTATTGTAAATGGACCTTGAGCCATTAGCTCTCATCCTTAGTAGGTAGAAGGCATTTAAGGTAGTTAATGCAGGTAGATAGAATTAAATTCTAGATTAGACTGTTTGAGAGCGCAAGAGGGAAATGGGATATAGACACCCTCATTGTGCATTGTAAGTTAGTTAGAAGCATTGGAGCAAGAGCAAGCAGAGAGCTGTGTAAGAACACCCATGTACAGATATTTGGATTAATGAGAGAGTTTAATTCAAATTCATGGTTTTTGTGTTTTCTCTGTGTATTGATGATGAATGATATGCTCATGAATGTTTGCTTCTTGTTATACATTTTCTTTATATGCTGTGTATATGTTTTCATGTTTGAGTTTGA
The DNA here is from genome assembly GCA_010110895.2 of Picea sitchensis. Classification (NCBI taxonomy): domain Eukaryota; kingdom Viridiplantae; phylum Streptophyta; class Pinopsida; order Pinales; family Pinaceae; genus Picea; species Picea sitchensis. Next base: position 71,799 of record SNQJ01S0035950.1, on the reverse strand, counting down.
AGTCTGAAAGGGAGAAGGAATGAGTTTCAATTGTTTCTCAATCTGAGCCAGAGTTCCTGCAAGGAGTGCAGTCGAAGTTGTCTGCAAGGAGTGCGTTGACAAAGGGTTCAGATAGGGACAGCTTTTGTTCTCATTTACTCAACAGGTGCAGTTGGGCATAGGAGTCATGCAAGGAGTGTGCAGACCGAGTGAAATCTCAGGGTTGCGAACCTGAGAGGAGTGTTTGAAAGACTGTTGTTGCAGGGGTGCACAGAGTCAAAAGAATTCAATACCTAGACATGCTTGAAAGGTTGTCGCAAGGGGTGCGAGCAAGAGGGTTTTCTTAAAGACGCAGAGTCATGGAAAATCCCAAAGGGAAGAAACCCTTCAAAGGAGTCGAAGGAAGGAAAGGCCAATTCCCTTCAAGTTGTAAGGGTGTCGTAAGTTCGCGCCGCAGGTGAACAAGTCTTTGTGGAGGAATACTTGGTTCATTTCGTAGAAACCATCAGAGCAAGGATGGACGGTCGGAATTCTCTGAGGAGGATTCGCGACATCACATGAGGCATCAGATCTCACCGAGGTGCAGAGGAGATACGGCGTCACATTCTCTAAAGGTTCAAAGCTTAGGAGGGGCAGGACCATTGATCTGAGCCACAAAGGCCCTTGGATCTATACGTATATCGTGTATCAGGGTTTCGTGGGTTGAAGGCCCGTAAACATCGCAATGGGAATCGTGAAATCGTGATACGCGATATCCCGACAGCTAAGTAAATAGTGTGGGGCCACATGAGTCGGAGTGGTGGACAGGTGGCACGATTTATCAGAGTTTCGAGGAGAGAAGTCCCAAAACATCGACATCAGGATTCACGATCCCGCGAAGTCTGAAATCCCGACAGAGGTGACAAGATGTTGAAGGGTCAAACTTGCATGTGTGTCAGAGTTTCGGCATATCGGGAATCGGGAGTCGGGGATACAAGTTACTCGACATCGCGAGTGCTGAAATTGCGATAGAGGAAATCCCGATAGGAAAAGGTCAGCGTTGACTGGTTCTTGGTCTCGGGGATTTGAGAGACCTACGCTCGACCATTGGATTCATGAAGTCATGAGTTTTGATCTCCCGAGTGTAAAGAGGAGATCCCATGGAGATTGTTGTGGGTTCAGAATTCCCGATCGGGAATTAGAAGAGCCTTAGAGTTCTTCAGGCCATGTAAGAGGAAAGATCCTGTGAGTTGACGTGGACCTCCCGACTTGCGGGTTGTGTAGGGAGGGCATCGATGTCAGTTTGGTATCAAATTGACGTCGACACCCTCCCTACACAACCCACAGGTCAGAATTCCTGATAGGGAATTAGAAGAGCCTTAGAGTTCTTCGGGTCGTGTAAGAGGAAATATCTTGTGAGTTGACGTGGACCTCCCGACCTGCGGGTTGTGTAGGGAGGGTGTTGACGTCAGTTTGGTATCAAACTGATGTCGACACCCTCCCTACACAACCCGCAGGTCGGGAGGTCCACATCAACTCACAGGATCTTTCCTCTTACACGGTCCAAAGAACTCTAAGGCTCTTCTAATTCCCTATCAGGAATTCTGAACCCACAGCAATCTCCACGGGATCTCCTCTTTACACTCAGGAGATCGGAACTCGTGACTTCACGAATCCAATGGTCGAGCATAGGTCTCTCGAATCCCTGAGACTGAGAACCAGTCAATGCTGACTTTTTCCTATCGAGATTTCCTCTATCGCGATTTCGGCACTCGCGATGTCGAGTAACTTGTATCCACGACTCCCGATTCTCGATATGTCGAAACTCCGACACACGTGCGAGTTTGACCCTTCAACGTCCCATCACCTCTGTTGGGATTTCGGACTTTGTGGGATCGCAAATCCTAATGTTGATGTTTTGGGACTTGTGACCTCGAAACTTCGATAACTCGTGCCACCTGTCCACCACTCCAAATCCTGTGGCCCCACACCGTTTACTTAGCCGTCGGGATATCGCGTTTCACGATTTCGTGATTTCCGTTGCGATGTTTATGGGCCTTCAACCCACGAAACCCCAATACACGATATACATATAGATCCAAGGGCCTTTGTGGCTCGGGTCATTGGTCCCGCCCCTCCTGAGCTTTGAGCCTTTAGAGAATGTGACGTCGTATCTCCCCTACACCTTGGTGAGATCTGACACCTCACATGATGTCACGAATCCTCCTCGGAGAATTCTGATCATCCGTCCTTACTCTGATGGTTCCTACAAAATGAACCAAGTATTCCTCCACGAAGACTTGTTTACCTGTGGCGCGAACTTACGACGCCCTTATAACTTCAAGGGAATTGGCCTTTCCTTCCTCCGAATCCTTCGAAGGGTTTCTTCCCTTTGGGATTTTCCATGACTCTGCATCTTTAAGAAAACGCTCTTTCTTGCACCCGTTGCGGAAACCTTTCAAGCACATCTAGGTATTGAATTCTTTTGACTCTGCGCACCCCTGCAATAGCAGTCTTTCAAACGCTCCTCTCAGGTTCGCAACCCTGAGACTTCACTCGGCCTGTGCACTCCTTTCATAGCTCCTATGCCCAACTGCACCTGTTGAGTAAATGAGAACAAAAGATGTCCCTATCTGAACCCTTTGTCAACACACTCCTTGCGAACAACTTCGACTGCACTCCTTGAAGGAACTCTAGATTAGATTGAGAAACAATTGAAACTCATTCCTTCTCCCTTTCAGACTTCAAACTCAAACATGAAATCATATACACAGCATATAAAGAAAATGTATAACAAGAAGCAAACATTCATGAGCATATCATTCAGCATCAATACACAAAGAAAACAAAAAAACCATGAATTTGAATTAAACTCTATTATTAATCCAAATATATGTACATGGGTGTTCTTACACAGCTCTCTGCTTGCTCTTGCTCCAATGCTTCTAACTAACTTACAATGCACAATGAGGGTGTCTATATCCCGTTTCCCTCTTGCGCTCTCAAACAGTCTAATCTAGAATTTAATTCTATCTACCTGCATTAACTACCTTAAATGCCTTCTACCTACTAAGGATGAGAGCTAATGGCTCAAGGTCCGTTTACAATACACAAGTGCGCTTCATCTTAATGAATTCTTTTAAGATGGCACATCAACTTCAAGTAACTTTCAAAATTTGTGCTGGCGCTCATCCAGCTATCCTCCGCTTCCGCGCTGGCTCGCTTGATGTGTTGGTGATGCTCCTACATCATAAAGGGAGATGCAAGAACTTCATAAAATATTAGAGGTGATGGAGGCATCTCAGAGACAAGCACCTGATGCTGGAGACATCAACGATGCAGAGAGTGAAGCAGTAGAAGTCGAAGAAGCTGCAGGAGAGGATGTCATCGAAGAACGCTTGCTGAGAGCAGCTGTTATATTGGGAGGTAGAGCCAAGATAGAGGTCCCAATGTATGAAGGAAAATTAGATGTTGAAGAGCTGCTAGATTCGATAAGATCCATGGACAAAAATTTAAACTAGGAAGATGACGATGAAAAGAGAAAGGTGAAATAGGTTGTCACCAGGATAAAAGGACATGCGACACTGTGGTGGGATGAACTGCAGGTTGAGAGGAGAAGCAAAGGCAAACAAAATATAAATAATTGGGACAGAATGGTAGCCAAGCTGAAGGCTAAATTCATGCCAAAATATTATCAGATCAATTTGTTCAGGAAGTTGAAGAACCTGAGACAGAAGGGTATGATAGTTAAGGAGTACACAGAGGAGTTCTATAGGCTGACCATCAAAACTGGAAAAAGAGAGAAATATGAAGAAAAAGTTTCTAGATATATAAATGGCCTGAGATATGAAATCCAGGATGAGCTCAGCATGATGTTAGTAAGGACAGTGGAGGATGCTTATCAATTTGCACTGAAAGCATAGGAGAAGTTGGCCAGAAAATAAAGCTAGCGAGGAAGAGGTAAAGGCCCATCCCCAAACAAAAGCAAGGGAGTTACCCATGAAAAGGAACATAGTTCTAATGACGAGACTAAGAAACCACATAATCACTCAGAAAGAGGAGGAAGGTCCCGAGGAAGACAGGGTGGTGGAAGAAGTTCTTCTAGACGAAGAGGAGGAAGAGGAGGAGAATTAAGATGCTATGCATGTGGAAAGACAAGGCACATGTCTTGGGAATGTTCCGAGAAAAATAAATAAGGAGGAGGTGAAGCTCACATTTCAGAAGCAAAGAGAAGAGATGTTGAAGCAGAAGGAGTAGAGGATGGAAGATCCATTATGTTGAGGAAGGTTCTCTTAAAACCAGAAGCAGAAGTTGAAAATCCAATGCAAAGGAACAGTCTCTTCATAGCATATTGCAAGACTAAAGACAGAGTATGTAAGGTGATAATCGATAGTGGGAGAAATGATAACTTAGTATCCATAGAGATGGTGGAGAAATTGGAGCTGGAGACAACTGCACACCCAAAGCCATATAAAGTTTGATGGTTGTAGAAAGGACACCAGGTAATGGTTACTAAATAATGCTTGGTTGAATTTAAGATAGGAGGATATAGAGATGAAATTATGTGTGATGTAATTCCCATGGATGTATGCCATATTTTGTTGGGAAGACCATGGCAGTTTGATAGGAATGTCATTCATGATGGGAGGAAGAATACATACACCTTGGAGAAGAATGGTAGAACACACATGTTGTTTCCAATAGAGGAGAAGAAAGTGAAAGAGGAAGTCAGAACAAGCATACTTCTTGTTAGTCCCTAAAGTTGCACTCGACTGGTAAGGGCAAGATAGGGCATCATTGATTTTATTGCAAAGTGTTTTTGAGGGTTTTATAATTTGTTTTTGGTATAATGGTTGAAAAATGGGTCAAGTTTACAGCATGGCATGAAAATCAAGATTAAAACATTGCATATCCCATTAGCTGAATAATAGGTAAGTACATATATGGAGTAAACCAATTTCAAGAAAAAGAAAGTCAAATCTTCAGTTTGTCAATTTCACAAGTTTTAGTTTCAATATATCATAAAGAAACAGGGGTATCAACTTGAAATCATTACTTGAAAAATTATTTCTACAGCAAAATCTTCACTGTATAAATTAACATTCAAGAACCAAAAGCATTGCAATTTGAATAATAAATTCAAGCATGAAAAATGAAATAACAGAGTAGAAAAAAGAAGGTCTAACCATCCATATGCCTTTTCTATTAAGTGTCAATTGAACATACATGCCGTTTACAATAATCTCCATAAAAGTTTCTATAGATCTCCAATTTTTTGACCTCCATATAGTCTGTCTTCTGTCTATTTAAACTAGCTATAAAACTTCCAGATCCTATTATCTAGGACAACTTTAAATGACTAGAATAAAAAAGTATCCATATCCTAAATTATTTCACTCAATATGAGCTTCTACGTCCAAAATAGTCCACAGCTCAACAACTTGATATAACAAACATTGCCAGCAATACATTTGACTCTACAAAATAGGGATCCTGTTTGACTCTGTAAAGTAGATCTAAGTCTTAGCATCTCCTTGATAAAAAAAAGAGTAATTATTTGCCATATCTCCTGGAGCACCTTTAAACAAAATTGTAACCAATCTTCATGTTACCTTTAAGATAAAATCGCAGCAAAGGCTTTGGCGTTTTTCTGCTTGAGCTTTGTGGTTAACACAACATTGTGCCAGTAAAGTCTGAAATTGATTTCCCTGAGTTCCTTAAGCAATTCCCTTTGCTCATTCTTCTTCTTTTTAAGACTTTGAATTCTTTCCTGCTGGCGAGAATTCCACTGTTCTATCTGCATCTTTTCCTTCTTTAATTTCTTTATGGTTTTCTGAAATTCTTTAATCTTTTCCTTATCAGTTCTTATCTCGACCCTGAATCCTGAACAATCTTTAGAGGGTGCAGTTTCATTCATATTTAAAGTAACACTGGGTTCTTTCGATTTAACCTGGTATTTTGAGATCAATTCCGAGCTATGTTCTTCTTCAGAACTTGATGAATCCATAGCTCCAGGTACATCTGGTAAGTAATCTGAATATTCCAAGTAATCCTATTTTTCTTCAGGGAATTCACTGATGCCTTTAGCCATCTCTTCAGCCTTAGCCAATGTAGTTGAAGCTCTTGTTACAGGGCTTGTAGGTGGTGTAAGTTTTCCCTTTCCTTTGCTGACAGATTTCTTGGGAAATGGAGTCTTTTTTGCTCTTTTCCTGTTGCTTGTTTCAACATCCTCAGAATCATCTTCTATATTTATGGTGTTTTCTTATTTAATTTCCAGATTGAACATTGCTTTTGATTTAAGCCTATACTTATTAGTATCCCTGGTTGAATTTCTCCGAGGCTTTTGTGATACACACGCACCTTTTTTCCTTTTTCCTTTGACTGCAACGTTCCCTTTGCTAGTCGATGGCATTTCAGATTTGACTGTAGTTTGAGCAATGAGATCATTATATGACTCTGTCTCTCCTTTGATATCTTCTTCAAGAAGCATTTCGATTTTGGTTTCCCATCTAGGTTTCTTACTTCTACTCCTCTTAGTTACCTTGATATCAGAAGATTCATCTTTCACAGGGTTTTCATCAGAAATATCTCGACTCTGTTTAACAGTTTTCCTCCCTCTGCACTTTTTCGGCTTATTGGATTGAGTGATAGGTTTTAAGGATTCCGTGAGCCAATTACAGGGCTTCTGTAATTCATTCAGGGCATACATGACTAGGGTTTTAATCAGGACTTGATGGAACAAACTGCCTTTGGCATTAGTGGAAATTGACTACACCTTCTTGGACATTTTTGTCAAACTTTTAAGCAGGAAATAAGGAAGGTTTAAAGGGTAGTCATCATTTAGATGCATCAGTATTCTGATATGGTAGATGTAGACCAAAGAAAACCTCCCTTTGCAGGTGATGTATCTGTGAATCACCACCAGGGCAGTATGCCATTCGGGTCAAACCCAGCTGCGAGGAATTCCCCTTCTCCAATCTAGATTCTGCTTATCTGGAAGGAGGAATTGATTCACAAATTTAGTGACCACATGTTCCTTCTTCCACCATATTTCCCCTCCAACCACGAGCCTGAAATCCTTGTCTATAGTATTTTCTGTCACCAGCATCAACATCTTGCCGATTTTGACCTCATGACCATTGAAGTTCAAAGCAAATTCCATGGAAACCTGTTCGTCATATCCTTGAAATGTAGTAAGGAACTCAAACTACCTGGCGTCTCTGAATCTTTGGGCCATCTGAGGGTAGGCTTCAAGAAGTTCGGCACCTTCTGGTTCGATTCTGGCAACTTGTCCACTTCTCTTTGGCACCATTAATCTCAATTCTTCAACTGACGCCCTCGAGTTCCAAATTCCCTTCCTGCAATTGTTGATATATACATGTTTCTTTGAATGGATACCTATATTTCTCCCTGCAAGTCTTAACTAAACCAACTCAAACCGGTCACATAATAATCATTAAACAACAGGTGATTTTGAAATGAACCATGCACGCATGCATAGCAATTATGTTTTGAACTTGTTGGATTTAGAAATGATTACCAAACTCTCATGGGAACACACGAACTCTTAACTCATGAATCTTGTTATCATAACTAAATCGGGATAGCAGGCGCACGTTATGGCATGATTATTTGGTGCTATAGGAATAGGCTTATTCTCGTAGCGCATTTGACAACTTGAAATTTGAAAATTCCAACGGCATAAAAGGAGACACTTCTAGTTTAAACAATGTTTTTCATAATCAAAACTCAAATAAATCATCAAAGATTATAATGCAAACCATGAAACATCCAAAATCTAAGAAAAAATGAAAACAGTTGAAAGCAAAAAATGAGGGATGGGTAAGGAGGGTTTAGGACAAGGATTTCTCACTAAACCAAGAAAAATTAGGGACTAACACTTCTCATGAGAGGGAAGGAACTCCTAAAATAAGTCAAGAAAGAACAGGAGATGCAGTTTGTTGTAGTGAGGAAACCCAGAGTTATCCTTATAAGTACTTCAATGGATGATTTGCCTGAATAAGTTCAGGAATTGTTGGATAATTTTGCTGAAATAGTGGTGGATGAGATTCCTAACTCATTCTTGCCCATCAAAAGTATCATCCACCATATTGATTTGATACCAGGAGAAAATCTGCCAAACAAAGTAGCATACAGATTGAAACCTCGCGAGAATGAGGAAGTGAAGAACCAAGTCCAGGAATTGTTAGACAAGGGTTTGGTCAGAGAGAGCTTGAATCCATGTGCAGTACCAACTATGTTGAGTCCAAACAAATATGGAGGATGGAAATGTGTACATACTCGATAGCCATCAACAAGATCACTATCAAGTATATATTCCCTTTGCCAAGAATAGATGATTTGATGGACTATTTAAGTGGAGAAAATTTCTTTTTTAAAACAGATTTGAAAAGTGGATATCACCAGTTCATAATGAGGGAAGGTGATGACTGGAAGACATCCTTTAAGAAAAATGAAGGTTTGTATGAGTGGCTTGTTATGCCATTTGGCTTAACCAATGCCCCGAGTACTTTTATGAGGCTGATGAATGAGATACTGAAAGATTTCATTGGCAAGTTTGTGGTTGTATATATAGAGGATATACTGATCTTTAGCATGACTAAAGAGGAGCATTTGAGCCACCTAACACTAGTGATGAGGAGACTACAACAGGAGAAGTTGTTGATAAATCTGAAGAAGTCCTCTTTTATGAAGACATAACTCATTTACTTGGGTTTTGTGATCTTTTCAAATGAACTGAAGATGGATCCAGAGAAGGTGAAAGCAATCAAAGAATGGTCGTCACCAAAGAGTATGTTTGAGGTAAGGAGCTTCCATGGATTAGCAAGCTTCTATAGGAATTTCATCAGAGACTTCAGTGGAATTTGTGCACCAATGATAGATACAGTGAAGAAGAAGCACAAGTACTTTAAATGGATAGAGGAATCTGAGAGGAGATTCAATATACTGAAGGAGAAAATAACAGAACGACCAATTTTGGTCTTGTCGAATTTTGAAAAGACATTTTAGGTGAGATGTGATGTAAGTGGAGTTGCATTTGGAGTATTTTTGAGCCAAGATAATAGACCTATTCCTTATTTCAGTGAGAAGTTGAATGATACCAAGAGAAAATACTCCATGTATGATAAGGAGTTTTATGCCATAATTCAAGCCTTGAACAAGTGGAGAAATTGCCTTGTCCCACAGGAATTTGTCTTGTATAGTGATAACCAGGCCTTACAATTCATAACCAAACAGGAAAAATTGAATAAGAGGCATGCAAAGTGGGTTGCGATTATGCAAAATTTTAATTTTGTCATAAAACATATTGTTGGGAATGCTAACAAAGTTTTTGGTGCATTAAGCAGGAGATGTTTGATTCTACATGAATTTCAGGTGAAGACCTTGGGGTTTGAACACCTTAAGGACATGTATTGTGATGATACATATTTCAGGGAAGCATATGAAGAATGTTCAAATCTTGTGCTGAGAGATAGAAGCCAGTGGAAATATTACATGATTCAAGAGGGATTGCTATTCAAGGGAAATCAGTTGTGCATACCAAAATTCTCAATGAGGGATAACCTTTTGAAGGAAAAACATAGTGGAGGATTGGTTTGACATTTCGGCCATAATAAAAAAATTGCACAGTTGAGTAGTTCATACTATTGTCTAGGTATGAGAACAGTAGTGATAAATTTTGTGAACAGATGTAGAATCTTCCAACATGCAAAAGGAAAAAGAAAGAATAGTGGATTGTATCAACCATTGTCAATACTAGAGAAGCCTTTGGATGCAATAAGCATGGATTTTGTGTTGGGAATGCCAAGAATGCAAAGAGGATTTGATTCCATATTTGTGGTGGTGGATATATTTTCAAAGATGACACACTTTATCCCATGCCAAAAGACCAATGATGCAACACATGTTACAAATCTATTTTTCAAGGAAGTTGTAAGACTTCACAGTCTACCCAGAAGCATTGTCTCGGACAGAGACACAAAATTTGTTGGTCTCTTTGGGAGAATATTGTGGAAGAAGTTGGGGACTGATATGTCCTTCATCTCATCTTATCACCCTCAGACATATGGAAAGACTAAGGTGGTAAACAGAAGTTTGGGAAACGTATTGAGGAGTATGGTTACTGAGCACCATAACCAGTGGGATCAGATTCTTCCACAAGAAGAATTTGCATACAATGATTCACCAAATAGGAGAACTGGAAATATCCCATTCCAAATATTGTATGGAATGCAACCCAAGGGAGTATATGAGTTGAGAGAATTGGAACAGAGTGAGATCAGGAGTGTCGGAGAAAGATATTTTGCTACAAAAATGGAGAGGCTCCATAGCCAAATCAGAGGACAATTGTAGAGTTTTAACCAAGAGTACAAACACAGAGCTGATCAACATCATAGAGAACTTGAATTTGAAGTAGGAGATCAGGTTTTTGCACATCTCTAGAAAGAAAGGTTCCCTAGGGGAACATATAAAAAGTTAAATATGAAGAAGATAGGGCCATGTAAGATCTTGAGGAAGTTTGATGCAAGCACCTATGAGATTGAGTTTCCAGATGATGTGGGCATATCGCCCATATTCAATGTTTTAGACCTGTATCCTTACAGGAAAGATGACACAAAGGGATCAGAAAATCAAGATAAGATTCAGTGGGAGAAGAAAATTCCTATATCAGAAAAACAACAAATGGAGAAGATTATTGATCATAGGATTGGAAAAAATACCAGGAGGAAGACTTATTTTGAATATCTGGTCAAGTGGAAGGGACACCCAATAGAATATTCCAGTTGGGAAACTGAAGCTACTATTCAGAAGCATGGAAATTCAATGCAAGAACTCATGGACAGGAGTCTATGAATTTTTGTCAAGGGGAGTATGATGTTGGAGCATCGTTGGCAAGCATGCGGAGCAGGACCTCTCAGCATCTGGGAATCTATATGGAATCTCAACGCTAGAAGTTATGGAAGATATTTTGAAGCACGCCTTAACTCAACACTGGAAAAATATTTTGAGGCACGCTTGAAGGATCGCGAGAAAAGTGGGAGTTTCCACTCCTACTCTGGACTGTGACTGCACTAGAATAATCGTCAGCATAGGTTTTTATGTAAACAAGTAGTCAAGGGGAACCCTAAGAACCGTCTGAGATAAATGGAGGATTTGTATGCCCAAATGAGGCTAGTTGTAAGTTAGTAGGAGATTTCTAAGTTTTCAGTTTTAGTTTTTTATTTCATTTGTAGCCATTTTTCACTTTGAATATAATAGAGGAAAATTGACCCAATGCATGGTGTGGACATTTTTTGCAATTCTTTGTTATTGTGTTTCGTGAACGAATGAATGAATTTAGTTTTGAATAGATGGAATTGTGAATGTTAGGATAAGTTTCAATTGTTTCTCTTCTATCGAGTGGTGCAAGGTGCGCACAAAGAATGCAAGGAGTGCGTTAACATAATCTGTTTTGATTCTGAAGCTCAAAAGAGATAGCACGGAAATTTCCCTTTGCAAGGAGTGCAAAGGGACTGGTGCAAGGCGTGTATAGTCGTCCGCAATAATTTGAACCTTGCATAAAGATCTAGTGCAAGGAGTGCACAGATCCGAGATTTGACTAAGGGTCGAACAAACTTTTCAGAATTCGAAGAACCAGAAAAGGAGAACGCCAGGAGGGCGAGAGAAATTTCTCTACAATAAATCCTTCAAATCTGAGTTATCGAAATACATGAAATGCAAGGAGTGCACGAGAAGTTAAAATATTCACGAGACCAAGCTCAGAAGGGATAACAATTTTTATAAGTGTGGACTTGATCCAAGAAATGGACTCGCATGAAGGATAAAGGTTGAAACCTTTGAATCCTTCGAAAAGCTTCTAAGTTTGCAGAAAGCGTAATCTCAGGGGGAAATATTTGGACCATCCAATCAACGTCTAGACAATGAGGAGAAAGTGCAAAGGAGGAGAGATCTGAGCCATTCGGGCTAAGCGCAAAAGAATTGTAGCCGTACGATCAGGGAAAGGAGAACTCACGATAATCTTTGAAGGTACACAAGAGGAGTGGGGTTATGAAATTTCAAAATCATCAAAGTCGTCCATTGTCAAGGAGGACATGTGGTGACAGATAATCGTTTCATTGATTTGCAGTTTGGGATAGCCATAGGTGAAGGTAGTGAGAACTCGCGAGAGCTGATTTCAAGATTTGATCACAGTCTTCGATCCAAGAAAGATCGTGGACCGTAGATATGGTTTTTTTGGTAGTTCGTAACTCGAGAAATAAAAAGTAAGAGTTCTGGGAACTCATGAAATCTGAGTTCACGACTTGATCACAACTGTCGATCGA
>SNQJ01S0035950.1:10428-47531 GCA_010110895.2 Picea sitchensis | reverse complement strand
ATCAGAACTACAAAACTACAGAAAGAGAAGGCCTAGTTATGGTCTATGCACTTCAGAAGTTAAAACATTACTTATTGGCAAAACACTTTAAGATGTTCACCGATCATTCAACCCTCAAATACCTAGTCAACAAGCTAGTGTTGGGGGGGAGGATTTGTAAATGGCTATTGTTATTTCAGGAATTTGATTTTAAAGTGATAGTCAAACCAGGGAAGTTGAATGCAGGACCTGATCACCTGTTAAGTGTAACCAATGGAGAAGATCCTACCAACTTGGAAGACAACTTCCTTGATGCACAGTTATTTTCAGTCCAAGTAGTTGATGAATATTTTGCTGACATCATTGAATACTTGAGTACAGGAACTGCACCACAAGAGTTTAGTACCGCACAGAAAAGAATATGGTAGCCAAAGATGCATACTATCAAATGATTGCAGGACACTTATACAAAATGGGCGCAAACATCATTTTGAGAAGATGTGTACTAGAACATGAAAGGCCTAGAAATATTGAAGAAGCTCATGAGGGAATAGATGGAGGAAACTATTCAAGAAAATCTACCACGCAGAAGGTATTGCGTGTAGGACTATGGTGGCTAACAATTCACAAAGATGCTAAGGAATATTGCCAGAGATGTGATGTATGTCAAATGGTTGGTAAACCTAACATAAGGGATGAGATGCTCCTAAGACCACAAGTAACTTTGCAGGTATTTGAAAAATGGGAAATATATTTTGTGGGACCAATTAACCCACCAACAAAAAGGTTGAGAACAAGTTATATCACTACTGCAACAGAATACTTAACAAGATGGGAAGAAGCATCACTAGTAAATGATTGCAGCACAAAGACAACAACAACCTTCTTGTTTGAGGAAGTGATCACTAGATTTGGTTGTCCAAGGATTTTGATGAGTGACCAAGGTACTCACTTTATCAATGATACTATCAAGGATATGACTAAGGAGTTTGAAGTATATCATCAAAAAATTACACCATACCATCCTCAAGCAAATGGAACAGTAGAAGCCTTCAATAAGATCTTGGAGAAGGCTCTGACAAAGATCTGTAATGTCAAAGGGGATGATTGGGATTTGAAGATACCAGTAGTACTATGAGCATACAGGACTACATGTAAGAAGCTAGCAATATAGACACCATTCAGATTGGTGTATGGGAAGGAAGCAATAGTACCATTAGAATTTCTGGTACCTATTTTGTGCATAGCAACAATCACCAACATGATAGAAAGAGGCACAGTAAAGGAAAGGATCAATCAACTAATGGACATGGAAGAGGATAAAATTCTAGCAGGATTCCACCAAGAAGTATAGAAATCAAGAGACAAAGCTTGGCATGGCATACATATCAAGAGAAAGAGTTTCAAGGAGGGAGACCTAGTCTTGCTTTATGAAAGTAAATTTTTTCAGCATCCATGTAAATTCAGAATGCATTGGTTGGGGCCATATGAAGTGAAAATTGTCACAAATGGGGGATCGGTATAGCTAAAAGACTTGGGAGGCACAAAACTGAAAGTTGATCAATGGGAGTCGACTAATACTGTACAGGGACAATCGACCTCCTAGAACTTAAAAGTTACAGTGCATTAATAAATCATGTAAATAGTGTACTATAGTAGAAGTTAAGAAAGGAAAAAGAAATACAAAAATAGAAAAGATAGAAAATACAAAAATAATGGGAAATATAGTGCGCAGAGGAAGTGGACTCAGCGTGACGAAAATAAAAATGTATGTGCGCAGCATATGGGTGACACAATATGCACTAAGGAAAAGTTACAGCAAAAATACGCAGCGCACTCAAAAAGTTCAATACCATGGAAAAGGTAACAATAGTCTACAAAAGAGAAAAACAATGGTTAGGATAAAAAGGCACCAGCTAGGGGAATTTATGAAATTAAACGAAACGTACTCATTGCATTAATCGCATCCAAGGAAGATTCTTCGAGAAGCTTCACAACATTGATGTCACACACTATATAAAGGAGAAATGTGGGAATTTTACAACTTATTGTGAATTTGAAAAATTGCAGCGTTAGAAGAGAACATGGAGCAGATCCGACTTGACGAGTGCACAGTGTGAACCAGTCAACAAACATATGGTGAAAGCATATAGTTCTTGCGATGGCACCACCAAATATTAACGCGTCGAGCCAAACATTGAGAAAAACCCGAAGCAGTGTTAGGGAACCTTACGAAACTGGCGAGGCCAAGCCAGAAACTGCAAAAAGAGGGGAATTCGTCGATGTCGAAACAATTCCCTCACCACACATAGAACCATAAAGCCCCATACCCGTGGAGGAATAATTCCAACCTCTACTAATGGTTGGCATGGATATTGACCCACAGGATAGTGTGCAAGGTTGACAGACTAAAGACGCGGGAAACCCATAGAGACCTACGAGGGCCGAAGGAGACCACAAATAAAATGGGTCCACCACGGTGCAAACAGAGGTTTTCACACCGAGACTACCACCCAGAGTAGAGTCTATGCAGCAACAGGAGGGTCTGGTGGAAGACATTATCAACCAGCCAGACTCTACCACTTAAGAGAGACAGATGAAGGCTGGCACCTCAACTGATCCGCCAAGAATAAAGGGAAAACATCCCATGGCACAGTCACCACATACACAGCCAAACGCAGCAATATTCCTACCACGCATTTCTAAGGGGGTGCAAGCCATGCATTCCCTTCTAGGATATGTGGAAATACTACAGTATTCGGACCACGATGTGGTCGATGCTGGAAAATTACTAGATTTTGTGCAGCAGGTATACCTTGAAAGTATAGGCACAAGTCCCTTTGGTGACCCAATTCTACAACCAAAACCATGGGAAACCATCCTAACCAACACAGGAACTCTGAACTTGCTCAAAATTCCCCATTTTGGCAAGGGGAAATAGGTAAACAAATGCATCAAGTAGTTGATGGCAGTCCTCCATGGAGAATTCCTATGGTTGGAGGAGCTTGTCTCAATAGACATGTAACTAATTTCATTCATCATAGGTCTTTCGTTTATGGGCAAGAGTCTCGTGCAGTACCTTGATGATAAAACAAAGGACAAATCCTTGGCGGAGGAGATGAAGAAAAATTATGAAATAGAGAGGGGCTCATGCGGGATCATAATCAAGAGGATTAGCGACGTAGAAAAAAGAACAGACACCAAACTCATGGCCTATAATATGTTCAAAGAATTTCTCAAGGAGGAAGTCCCTACCGGGGTCGTCGTAGCTGCAACACAATGCACCAATGCCACAATACTCAGTTGGGCCCTGTATTTATTGAACCTGTTCCATGATGACTGTAAAGATGCGTAGGACTTGGGAACATAGTTCCACTATTCATGGTTGCGCATTTTGATCACATTGATCAGGTGGAAGGATCCCCCGTACTCTTATTTTTATAAGTGGATAGGTTGTTTTTATGCAGCGCAGTACACATCATTGGGGAGAACTTCAAACCCCAAGCATAGAAGTGTCAACACAGGTACCTTTGTCTGGTACTTTAGCGAGATACAGGAGAGCATTCCAAATAGTTGTAGAATCACTCTATAAGTGGTCGCACAATACAGAGATATCACCAACTTCAAAGTGACCAAGCATAGTATGTGGATCCAAGCATGCAGGGATACGAGGAAGGAGTGGTTACAGTTAAGATATTGTGTCACTAAAGAGGATGTAGAAATGGTAATGAGGGATTGGCACGATGAGTGGAGGATTCAAGTCCTGACTCAAGAGGTGCCTAAGTATATAGAATTAGACATAGGGTCAACCAAGACACCTACAGGTGACACCCCTACACCCAAAAATCCAATGAAGTTGGGGAAACCGAACCAGAAGCCGGTGCAACAGAAGAAGGGGAGTGTGTCGAAGAACGATGCATAGGAAGAGAAAAAGGAAACTACCCCAAGACAAAAGGAACAAGGGGTGGAGGACACTACAATGCAAGAAACCTTCTTAGCATCCACCCCATAGGAAACATGGCCACCCAAGCACTCGATTACACATGGGGGGGCGCACAAGAAGGCCAAGGTGCATAAGCAAGCGTTGGAATAAACTATCACTGAGGATGATGCAGACCTCATGGCAGAGAAATTGCAGGACCGCGCAGCAGAATAATTTGAAGAATACGAGCACTAGAGAGGCACAATACAAGAGTATATGGCAGGCATAAAGCAGGTCCTTAAGAAGATCAATTCATCACATAGGCCTAAAGGGAAACAAAATCTTTTCCCTAAGCAGCAAGAAGAGAAACAAGGACTGCGTCGAGTGAGCAGGACACAATTCAAACTATCTCCCAGGGGAGTCTGACTTTTAGAATGACACCTAACATGTTCCATATGGATGACACTGTAGCCCAGAAACCATTAAAGGATCTAGTGCAAGTAGAACTAGTATTAGCAAGAATACCTACCAAGGAACTATACATGATCCAATTCAATGTTGTGTAGGAGGTACAATCACGTGCCAGAACAGATGCATTAGAATGACAAGAGATGATAAATTCCAAGGATGCCTTGGAATTGGTGGTTGAGTAGGTCAATCTCAAAACCAAGGAGGAAAAGGAGCATGCAAATAGAATAGAATACGGTGTGACATCAGTGTATAATCACATCCCTGACAATGCACAAGAAGAGAACACAAGCGCAGAGGAGAAACTCAAGCTTGTTGCCCAAACCATTGCACACTATAGGAAATATATTGAGGAATTAAAAGAAAATATGACTCCTACAAATCCTATAGAGGTTATAGAGAAGAGGAAACAATATGTTGCACTCCAATTAGCAGAACTAGAGAAGCACGCAAGTGCAGCAGAAAATGTTTTTGATAGAGTCGTGCAACTCTGGATAGTGTTGGATGAGAATGAGCAGGTCCAACAATGGGACCAAGAAGAGGAAAGGCTCAGCGTATTTGTACAATATATCAAGAAAAAACAGAAAACAATGAGCATTATAGAGCACCTGAATGGTAATCAGGACTTGAAGAAGCTACAGGTATACTTAAAAGTTGCACAAAGGCAAAAATAGGAGAGACGAGAGGAAGTAGAACCCCTCCGGGAGAAATAAGTGAAAATGGTCATGTGGTTGGAGGAGGAGGAGAATATCATGGTTTAAGAACAGAAAGAGGTCCCACCACTGATCTAGGAGGATATCACAACACAGGCAGTAGAGGCACTGACAAGAAAAACAACGCAGGTCAAGATGTGAGGACGAGAACTAGCAAAGAAATTCCAAATTTTGGAAACAATCGTTGAAGGAATGTGCACTAGCTAAGTGGCATAGGAAGAGCCACATGTCAGTGTTGGGGATGTGGTGGGCACAAACCTAACATGGAGAAAAGGTGTAGTTTTGGAGATAAGGCCAATTTTTGAAAAGAAAAGCTGGCAAGAAAAGCAGCACGTGCAAGGAAACGTTGCAGGCAAAGGAAGAAATCCTGCAAGGCGCACATGCAGGAAAACCTAACCATGTAAGGGTTAGGGTTTTTTTAAGAGATTGTAATGACTGATAGTCCAAAAAAATGAGTATAAATGAGTACCTAGGAGGTTTAGTTTGTGGTTCCATAATGTTAGAGAATATTGTTTTGCTTGGCTAGGAGAACGACTGTAAGATCTGATACCTTTTTGTAAGTTGTTTTGTTGTAGGAGACTCAAATAGATATATCATGAGGGTTAGATCATAGGATGAGGATCTCGATGTGATATAGTCCACCTCATAGAGGTAGTGGAACCTATTTTGTGGTTGTATAGTCGGAATTGTAGTGTGCACAGTGCCATATCTTAAAGAAATCTAAATAAAGAAGCCAAGAAGATATATCTTTGTGGACATAGCCCAGGAGGGGGTGAACCACAGTAAAACTTGTGTCATTTGTGTTGTGTATTGTGTATTTAATTTATGTCAGTAGTTATAATATGAATGGATGAATGAATGCTTCTATTAGATCTCTTAGAATGCATGAATAGAAGTAATAGATGTACGAATCTTAAGAATAGAAAAAGGAACAACCACATCAAGGCCTTAGAGGATTAGCTGCAATCCCATATCCCCACTCTTTCCTAGACTACAAGCATCTAAGAATTTCAGTCACCCATAGGACTATCTCATGTGAAACTGCATAGTACATTCTTTGTGCTATGTTTCCTTATGGTTTATCAAGAGGGCCAATAGTTTTAGAGGGTTTTTTGGAAACATGTTCAGATTTGAACCTGGGTCAGCCAAGAAGTAGATATAAAGAGATATTATAACCAACACACGTGCACTATCAGACAAATTCATAGCCTACAAGGAAAGGTGAATTTCCTCGGGCATTTTGTTCCAAACTATGCTAACATAACGAAGGGCTTTATGCCCCTTTTGAAGAAATGGTTCCCATTCTATTGGGATGAATCTACACAATGTTCTTTTGATGCTTTGAAGAAGGTGTTGGTTTAGACTGCATTGTTGAGTTCCCTGGATTACAATCGATACTGTTTGTTTTATTTGGCAGAAGCTAAGTCTTCGATCGACATGGTTCTAGTTGAGGATGATGACAAGCTCCAAGAGCATGTCATCTATTACTTGAACCACGCTCTCATGGGTCCTGAACTTAGATATTCACATGTAGATCAACTGGAAATCACACTGTTTAATGTTGTCCATCGACACCAACATTACATTATATCACGAAATAAAATTAACATCACCGCAATCAATCCATTTCAATATGTTTTGACCAGGAGAATTATTGACGGGAATTACAACAAGTGGATTATTGTGCTTCAAGAGTTCAACTTGGACTTTTCATCTATGAAATATAAGAAGTCTTTAGTCCTTGTTGAGTTGATGTTAGAGTTTCTAGTAGAGAAAGAGGAAGGAGAAACGATAGACTAATTTCTAGATGAGCATGTTTTCCTTATCTCTTCTTCTGATCCGTGGTATGGGGATATCCTTATATATCTCCAAACTATGAAGGTCCCTCCAAACTGCTTGAGAGACGAGCAGCGATGGATCCATCATATGGTGAAAAACTACCTCATTATCACTGACACTTTGTATCAGAGAGGGGTGGAATCGATCCTTAGGATTTTTTTAACTCTTGAAGAAGCAGAGGTTTTTTTAAATGACTGCCAGAGTGGAGCATGTGGGGGCCACTTATCTGGGTTGGAAACAACCCAAAAAAAATTGTGTGCACGATATTTTCAGCCTACGATCTTCAAAGATTGTGTTGAAGCAATCAGTAAGTGTCATCCATGCCAAATTTTCACTAATAAAATGCATGCACATGTTGCTCCAGTGTTTCACATCATCATTGTTGGCCCCTTCACCAAGTGGGGGGTTGATTTCATGACATGAAACCTAGCTTCAGCCAAGGGGCATCATTACATAATAGTAGTCCTCAAATACTTTAATAAGTGGGTCGAGGCTATGCCGATTTTTTCTAATGATGGGGAGACAAAACCACTATTCATATTCAATCAGGTCATCGATGGGTTCATAGTTTCGAGAGATATTTTCATCGACCATGACAGTCACTTTAAGAACCACATGATGTCAAAACTAGCATCGAAAATGGAGTTTAGGCAGGATCACTCATTTCCTTACTATCCCTGGGATAACGGTCAAGTTGAATCCATCAACAAGTCATTAAAAATGATTCTAAGAAGAATGGTTAATTCAACTCAAACGAGCTAACACTTGATGCTTTACCCATCCTTGTGGGACTACTGAATGTTGGGTTACTTGGGCTAACCCAGGTTATAACTATATGATTACTAGCAAACCCTTCTATCATCGACGCTTCTGGATACCAGAAGGAAATGCAGCACACAAAGTACGTTGCGCACTCTCACACGAGATGGCTTCTATGGGTGGCCACAGGACTCGAATTTCTACAACCTTGGGATGGGATGTGTATCTCTCAGAGGCATCTAACCTACTTATGTGAACCTTCAAACCCTTATTGGATTTTACTCCAAACCATTTCCACCATTATTTTGATAGTACTTCATTAACCATTATAACTTCATGTGTTCAATGACAAGCATTTATCTACTGTAACACAAGATTTTGATCTAAACATTAGTTAAAGAATTCATCTATTTAGTGTTTTTATGCATAGTCTGTTATCTTATTCTTATTGCGTAGTGTTCATTTCTTTATCATATAACATATTCATCATAAAAACTCATTAAAGTAAATGAAAACATAACACACTACATGCAGTCACTAAAAACATAGATATATTGTGGTTCACCCCCCCTGGGGCTACGTCCACAAAGATTTGTCACTTGGGATCTTTATTCATATTATTGAAAAAAATAGTGTTGTGCATTGTACAATTCTTCCTCCATTATATTCGACCTCCACATATCACCCAAATATCTCAACAAGATCTTCTACTCAAGCCAAAAATACCTAATACAACCTCAACAACAAGAAAGGACAACCACCCTCTCCTTGTCCTAATACATTCTACTTATACAAACCTGGGACAAATCCCTTACAAAAATCCTAACCCTAAAAGGATTAGGTTTGTCCACTTTCTCCTCAACTTCGTCTTGGCTGATCCTTGATCAAACCATTTCTCCAAGTCGGTGTCTATCCACTTTCCAACTGCTCCATGGTAGTTTGTCCACTTTATAACTTCTTTTCTCGGTGCGAGTTTTCCCTTATTTTCGACACTGATTTCCCTCTTTTTCCGGCGCACTCTCCTGTTTTTCGGTGCTACTCTGATTCCTTCAAAACTTCTTTGGTTTTTCCCAAAATTGTATTGCGCCAACATTCCCCCAACACTGACATCATGACTCATCCGAAGTCACTCACAAACTCTAGTGTCTTTCACTGCCTGTGTTAGTGCTTTGTACATATCTGTTATCCATTGGCATTGCTCCTGAGCCTCAATGCTCTTCTCTTTCATGGATTCTACCACTTGCATGGTGACTGGTGGCCGTATGATCTCTCCCCCCTCCAATATTATATGTTTGATGTGCAATTTAGTTACATCAATCTCCACGACCAACTGCTCCACCTTTTCTTGCAGGGGATCCAACTGAGCCTATCTTGCTATTTTTTGTGCCTGCACCGCTTTTTCATCTGCCTGTAGGTTCTTCATTTCTATGGCAGTATTGATCTTCTCTGGCAGTGACATTGTCCTATGTCACTGCTTGACATCTTCCATTGTTGCGTGCAATTTATATTCCTTCCCTTCCAGCTCTTGTAGGCTCCCATCCTCTAATAGTTTTTTCCATAGTTGGGCAATGTTCTATGCAAATGTTGTCGCCTCTTGATCGCTTTGTGATATGAATTATGGAGGAGTAGTAGGTACTATGTTCTCCTCCATTTCCTTGATCCGGTCTTTGTATTGTTGCAATGTCTGCGCTATCTTTCTCATCTTCTCTTCTAAAGACACTCCCTATGATTTTGTGATGTCTTAGATGGTTTGAAATACTACATGTATCTAGTTCTCCATCTCGTCCACTTTTTGTTGCGACATCGTTTTCTCCTTCCCTTCATTTTTTATGACTTCCTTCATTATGATGTTCTCCTCCTATGTTATTTTTAAATTCGTCACGTCAACCCTTTCTCTAGATTGAATCTCCTACGTGACGCTAATCTGTAATTTATACATCGCCTTTGTTGGAATCTTAGGAAATGCCAAGTCCAATGTCTCAATGTCCTTCAGGGGTTTCTATGTTGTCTCCTCATCGATGAACAACATCTCATAAGTTATAATAAATTTTACACTCCCATGTGTTGTAATTTGCATTGTTTCTCCAACAGGTGCTCCTTCTCTAATGGGTATTGGTTTCTCTTTATGTTTCTACTTTTCCCTGATCCTCAACTACTCTAGCGCATTTTTTACCTCCTGTAATTTCTCTAGAATTGAAGCTAGGTGATTCTTGACATTTTCCCACACCTCTTACAATCGATCTTCTGTTGTCGTGGCTATCAGCTCCACATCATCTGTTGTCAGTGATGTCTCCATTGGTTTTTTCTAGGCCTTCACCTTCCTTTTGGAGCCATTTTCTTGCTCCCATGTTCTCTTTATTTGGGCATATAATGGATCATATGCCTCTCTCATATTTGTATCCATGCATGTATCTTGCACCATTTATTCCTCCATAGATATCCCGTGTGCCTCTATTTGTACTTATTTTGCACGCACATGGTTTGTCGTTCCTCTTGGTGCATGTTTTGTGTGTGGTGGTCCTTGTGTAGAACCATGTTGTGATTTCTTCTTTGTCCTACTTTTCTTTTATATGGGACTGCTTCCCCCTTCTTGGCCTTGTGTGTCATTCTTCTTTTTGCTCACTTTGTTTGTGCATGTCTGCTACTTCGGGATTGTTTTGTCCTACATCCTAGTTTTTCCTCTTGGCATTGTCTTTGGGATCATTGTCACTTTCCACTCTTCATACCACTCTTGTACCTCCATCTGGATATCATGTGTCATCATGCAGTAATTCAACCGTATCCACTCCTCTATCGGATCCCTCTTTTCCTATAGACACATACTATGGCTAGATGATTGGAAATTCGCTATATGTCCAAACTCCTAGACACTTCCTGGGTAAATCCTCCATGTGTCTGCCAACCTATTATGTATATCCATTAAGTACATTTTGAATATTTCATTGTTTATTTTATTTGTCTTGCGGTGATATGTGCTTCGAATCGACGTGTAGCGCATTGCGCCACACTTTCCTGTTCTCTGCAGGAACATGTTGTATGTGGGTTCTTTTCATCCCACCAATGCAATGAGGATGAGTAACCATGAGTACTGGAAATCAGAACCCCAATATTGTATGTCCTTGCAATATTCCAAGAATAATTTCAATAGATAAGGGGCCCAACTCATCGAGATCCCCTTCAAGCACCGTGTTGTAGTTTCTACTACACATGTGGGTACCTCCTCCTTTCTACACTTGTGCATTAACTTGCAACCTAACATTCTTGTTGGAAATCGTTGATGTCACTAATCCTTATTCCCTTGCTACCTCTCTTCACACCATAATTTGCTTTTATTTTATTAGAAATGGATTTTTCCTTTGTTTTTTCTTCGAAATACTGCTCTGGCTTCTCCCCATCCATGGGTAGGATCAAATCAACATTGATAGGAACTGGCCTATCCATCCATAAAATCCCTCCATGCACCCTTTCTAGGATTTTATTGACACCTCCATTGATGTTTTTACTATATATCCAATAAATTCATTATTCATGTGTTGTAGATCCCCATGATCCATTACGCAGGCTCCAACAGTGGCGCAACTAATGGTCCCTCTCCCTTGCTTTCCAAGTAATTATGTGGCACCAAGTCTAGGAATTTTACTGCATAAGCCACATCATGGTCTTAGTATCTGATGGTATCTACTCCTCCCACCATTTCATCATCGACCTTCACTCCCTCAGGGATCTTAGGCATCACTATGGCCAATTTAGCTTGTGTGTGTTGTACGCCTTGTGCACTTCTCTCTACTCGCACCTTATTCTTCCCTTTTGGGGATGATACCCCATATTTTGGTATGGTCTCATGCTTTGTTTCATAGTCTCCTTTTTATTCTAGGCCCTACTCTAGACCTTGTTGATTCGAATCTATGGCATGCTCTTCTTGATGCATCCATTTTCCCCTAGACACATCAGATTATGTCCTTTTTGTGTCCTCCTTGGGTTTTTCAACCCCCTGTGTTGGTTTTTACTCCTCCACCACGTGCATGGTAGTAGGCTCATACTTTGGTGTGTGAATCTCATCCACATCCATGATTGTGGGAATCTTTTGCATCCCTGTTACCTAAGCACTACTTCTCATGTTTCGCTCAGTTTTGCTTGGCGCTCCAACTCTCAGTGGTGACATTCTACTAAATTTGAACTGCTGACCACAAATATCCACTTGTTTTTATCACTTTTCACCCTCTCATTCTCAACTCTCGCTCTTCGTTCTTCTCGTTCGTGAAAATATGAAAATGACCACATTTTCCCTCTTTTTCAACTTTATAGCGGGACGATGAAATGACAGTTGTTTTGCAATGACAGTTTTCACTTTTTCCTACGCGCTCCACTTTTTTTTTAATGTCACCTATTTTTCCTGTGCCCAGTGTATTCAACACTGGTTTTTCTGTGGCACACTTGTTAATGCTAATAATTTTATTATATCAAAACCTTTAATGTTATCCTATATTTTTTTATTTTTGTTACATTTCTTCTTTTTATGGATTTTTGTCTTTTTCTTCTAACATCTACTATATACAATATGTACAATCATACCTTCTCTTTATTTTTTTTACCTCAGGTTGATAGGTCAACTATATTGATACAGTTTCAGTCGAATACCATTCACTAGTCCTTTGAGATTCTTCCTTGCAATATCTTTCAGTTGCACAACACCTCCATTTGTGATGGCCTCTAATTGATAAGTCCCTAACCAATGCATCCTGAACTTCCCAGGGTGATATAAATACATGTTGTCATAGAGGAGAATTAGATCTCCTTCCTTAAATATTTTCTTCTTTATGTGTTGATCATGCCAAGCTTTGTCCTTTGCTTTCTGTACTTCCTGGTGAAAGCCTGCTAAAATTTTGTCTTCTTCCAGCTCCATCAACTGATCCAATATTTCTTGCACAACACCTTCTTATGTCATGTTGGTGATTTTTTCAATGCATATACTAGGTATTAGATAATCCAATGGAACCATTGCTTCCTTCCCATACACAAGTTTGAATCATGTCTGTCATGTAATATTTTTTCATGTAGTCCTTTAAGCCCATAATATTGTTGATACCTTCAAATCCCAATCATCCATGTTCACATTGTAAATCTTTTTCAATGCATTCTCTAGAATCTTGTTAAAAGATTCTACTATACCATTTTCCTTTGGATGGTAAGGTGTTCTCTTTTGATGACGTATATTGAATTATTATGTCATAGATCTGATTGTACTGTTAATAAATTGAGTTCCCTGATAACTTAACAAAATTCTAGGAAACCCAAATCTAGTCACCATGTTCTCAAAGAGAAACTATGTTGTAGTTTTTTACTGGGGTTTCTCTACCCATATGATAAAGTATTTTTCCGCGGTGATGATGTATCTGGCTCTTGATCTCCTTGCTATTGGATTAATGGGTCCAATGAAATCCACAACCCATTTATCAAATACATGTAGAGTTACTTGGGGCATAAGTGGCATTTCATCCCTTTTAGATGGTTTCCCCACCCTCTCACAAAAATCACAGGTATGACAATATTCCTTTGCATCCTTATGTAATTTAGGCCACCATAATCCTGCACGCAACACCTTTTTTGTTGTAGGTTTTCCTACATATTTCCCTCTATCTATCCCTTCATATTCTTTTGCTAGCACCATGGAGCATTCATGCTCCATCACACATCTTCTTAGAATTATTTATGCCCCTAACTTGTATAAATGACCTGCATTTAGTTGATAGTCTGCAACGTGCACTACTAATTGTTTTTTATGCACAACAATAAATTCCTTGGGATCCATTCCTGTGCTAAAAAATCCAACAATGTCAGCAAAATAATCATCAACAATCTAAACAAAAAATAAATTAGCATCAGGAAAATTCTCCTCCAAGTTCTTTGTCTCCTCTCCATTAGTAATTCTTGACAGATGATCTGGTCCTACATTCATCTTCCCTGGTTTTACTATGATTTCAAAATCATATTCCTGAAACAATAACAACCATCTACAGATAATTCCCCCAACACTGGCTTGTTAAATAGGTACTTCAATGCAGAATGATATGTAAACATCTTAAAATGTTGACCCAATAAATAATGTTTGAACTTATGTAAGGCATATACCATTGCTATACCTACCCTTTCTGTAGTGTTATAGTTATGCTCAAACTCGGATAACTTTCTACTAGAAAAATATATTAGGTGATCAATGTCTCCTTCAGATGGTTTTTCCAAAACTGCTCCAAGTGCAATGGATGAAGTGTCCACATACACATGAAATTCCTTTATCCAATATAGAAAATTAAAAATTGGTGTTGTCACCATCTTCTCTTTCAATATATCTAAGCTTTCTTGCCATTCCTCATTCCACTTAAACTTGATATCTTTCTTTAGTATCTTCTCCATGGGCACAGTAATATTTGCATAGCCCTTTGTAAATTTCCTGTAGTAGCCTGTGTGGCCCAATGTTTCTCTCAACTGTTGCACTAACTTTGGTGGTGGTAAATTGACAATAACAACAATCTTTGCAGGGTCTATTATCAAGCCCTATTTTCATACAATGTGTCCAAGTAGGATGTCAAATGGTGTACTGAATATACATTTCTTAATTTTCAAGTAAATATGACATTCTGTACATCTCTCTAACATTAACCTCAAAATTTCTACATGGTTCTTCAATAAACTTATTATTGTCCAATCATCCAGATAAACTTCTAAACAATTATGTATAAACTCTTTGAATACAACTACTACTACTCTGGAAAATATTCATGGTGCATTATTTAAATCAAATGGCATTATTGTACACTGATATGAGCCCCACTCTATTTAAAATGCGGTTGTGTACCTATCCTCCGGAGAAATTATAATCTGATGGTACCCTGAAAATCCATCTTTGGAGTAGACTTCTTATCCTCCCACATTCTCTAAAACTTCATCTGTAAATGGAGTAGGAAATGGATCATGCAGGCATGCATCATTTAACTTTATCAGATCCACACATATCCTAATCCCTCCATTATTCTTTTCCTGGACCACCATTAGACTAATCTACTCTGATTCTTCCACGGGCTCTATGATTCCTGATTCTAGCATTCTTTCAAGTTCTTCCTTAACCTTTTGCTTATAGATAGGGTTTAATATGTATGGTCTCTGTCTCACTGGTATTGCATCTAGTCTGAGGGGTATCTTCATCTCTCCAAGTTCTCCCGCTACCCCTTCATCTCTGAAAATGTGGCTAGGAATAATTCATTATACTCGCGTAGTAATTCAGTTATCTTTTCCATTGTCTCACCATCCCAGTAATCTCCAATGTTGGCTATCATGGGATTCTCTTCAGTCCCAATATTGACCTTTTTAATATTCATAGGTGCAGTCAATTCTTCTAATTGTAACTAGGGTCCTTCCAACCCTCTTTCTCATTCCCCTTCTATTATATTTATGTCGCGTGGGTTTTCTTCTACTTCCTCATCCTCTGTGACCTAATAACAGTAAACTAGTTGTTCAAGTGTTTATTTTATGTAATCTATGTCTAGTATCACTATATCTACCCCATATTCTTCAAATATCTTCATTTTCATTCTCTGTAATGCCATATCCACCCATGGATTCTCACTTTCAAATGAAAAGGTCCTAATAAAGTTTTGTTGCACTGCGCCCCAACTCACAGTTTCTCTGCGTAGTTCTTGTTCCTTGTACCAATTACTTGGTATTCCCTCTAAGGTATGAATAAAGTAATTTGTCCATTCCCCTAGTGGTACCAATCTCCAGTTAGTGACACAATCATTTATATGATGTTGTTTCCCTCTTCCATCATACTTTTGTAAGGGTCCATCCTGCTGAATCCTACCAAATACTATGTGTATCAGTCACTTACAGTGGTACCAATCCTAGATTACCTCCTTATGCGCACCCCACCATCGTTCAGGTTTGTTACTTAGTGCTATATCCAACACTAGTAATCTATGACTATCCAAAACCTCTAATTCAAACTCTCTCAAGAATTTTTCTAAATTTTCCTCTTTAGTAAATGTGGGAAACTGTCTTACTTTTGTCACAACCCATATTACTACATGTGTAACTCTGGCACACATCCTAGTAGATACTTCATGCAATAGTTGTTTCTAGTTTTCTACTCCAATATCTGAATCTGACATATCATAATTGATACTCCTCCAACTGAGTACTCCATCTGCAGTTGGATTCACATAATCATCTTCTCGCACAGTAGTCCTATACAACTGGTTTACATCATCCTCTACAACACTATCAGGCAAAAGTTCCACATATATTTCACAATTTGAGGGATCTAAAGGTGCTACTACCCTAAAGTTCCCAGCTTCAAATATCATTTTTCTAGTCTTTAAATTAATTGTGGCATGATTTTCAAATTCCTAATGAATTCCCAATAGTGTTGGAAATGGTATAGACTCACCGACCATATCCATTACTTCGAAATCTATTGTAGTGCGCACACCATCTAAATCCACTATTGTATTCTTTG
Source organism: Picea sitchensis (assembly GCA_010110895.2). Taxonomy (NCBI): domain Eukaryota; kingdom Viridiplantae; phylum Streptophyta; class Pinopsida; order Pinales; family Pinaceae; genus Picea; species Picea sitchensis. Next base: position 31,342 of record SNQJ01S0035950.1, on the reverse strand, counting down.
ATATACCTATGGGAATCACTCTCTACTGGTTTGCTAGCTTCAATTGGATATTGGAATACCCTAGTGTAGGTTCTACCATTGCTTCCCAAGTCTTCTTTGGAAAAATGTTGACATTTGATCCTAAGTCTAGGATAAAATTTCTCATGTTAAAGTCTCATATATTTTCATTCAATATGAACTCTCTACTGGTTATTTTCTTCCTATGGACTTGATTAATCTTCTTTGGTTCTATTCCTACCCCTTATTCTATGTTATATTTCTCGAGCATATTTTTAAACAAATCCATGGCATTCTTATCATTAAGTAATTTAAAGCAAGATCCCAAGAAATTATTTAACTTACTTACTTTCTTTGTTTTCTATCCTTTGTAAGTATGATACAAAGACTGGGGCATATCACAAATAGGAGTATCATACCTTGGTGCAGTATTTGATGTGGAAACTTCTTTCTCCTTTAGGAACTCCTTCTTTGCTTCCTTGAAATTTTCCTTCTCCTTCTTTGCATCAAATTGTTTTTGTGGCTGAGTGTTCTTCTTAATCCATCTCTGAGACTCCTTATTTTGATCATGTGCATCTTCTCTTATCTTAACTCCTCCTCTAGTCACTATATTGATGTTCCTCCCAGTGTCCCTTATTTCTCCAACAATCCATTGAACATTTTGGTTATTTAAATTCCTCTTATGTTGGATCTTTATCATTATTTTCAGAAATTATTTTGTCACATGACCTCATGTGAGACGATACATACATGTTGTTGTTGGTTGAGGACACTCTTTGGCATAGTGTTTTTGTTGTTGAAAATTATGGCAGATAATAGGCCCTCTTCCTCTGCCCATTCCTCCTCTTCCTCTACCTTTGAATCCTCCTCTGTCCCCCTGTGGACCCATGTTCTGTTGATGATATTGTGGGTCATGATTATATTGTGGGGGTTGCCAAAAATTGGCACTACTTGAAATTGTTGTGAACTACCAAAGTGTGGCATAGTCTCTCCTTCCATCAACTCAGATTGCATCATGTATGCATCTGAGCTTCTTTCCTTCATTAACTCCAAATTTCTACAATTTTGTCTTCATGTCCCACTGACTTACAAAAGTTACTAAAAGTACTCTTTCATTTTGTCTTATACTTCTGCATCATAGGGAAGTGATAAGGATCATGCCCATGTGTCCTACATATTTCGCACCAAGGCCCTCATTTAGGTAATTTATCTGGAAACACTACTCCCAGATACTGTGCAAATGTCGGACACTCATTCTTGTGATGTCCCTCTATTCTATATAGGTTACACCACACTTCTTCTATTTTCTCACTATTCTTATTCTAGTTTAGTTGCACTGTTGGGTTCTTCAAGTCTTCCTTCATCTCCTCTAAAGTTGGATATGTCTGCTTATACTGATTCTATTCTAACTGCATTTCTTCTTGTAGTGCCTCTTCCTAGTTTTGAAATTTCTTTTGTCCCAATGGATATTTAAAATGTGGTAATAGAGAGTTTATAAAAAATTGTCTATGATGCATGTCAGAAATGGGATACTTCAGTTTGCCTTTCAATGTCTTAAACTTCTTATCAATGTCCCATACAGATTCTCTTGGTTTTTTTCTAACCTTAATCATCTCATTCATAAACTGATGCTCTGATTTTGGCCGCTGAAAATAATTAATCAATTGCTTCTTGATCTATAATATTGTTCCCGACACACCATGTGGATTGTTTACTGCTAGACTCATATACCAATCCAATGCGCGGTTTTTGAACGTTATTTCTAACTACGCTACTTGTGTTTCCTCATAAGTCAATATTTTCACTTCCCATATTTTCTCACACACGGATAGGTGCTTCTCTGGGTATTTTGATCCATCTCCATGAAACTTTGGTAATATTATCATTGGATCTATGCCTACCATTGTTGAATGTGTTGTACCTACTCCACACAATACTACTATCTATGTATTATTGTTCAAACTTGAACTTCCACTGGTATTGCTACTGGTACTTCAACTTGTACCACTACCTGTACTGCTAATGGTATTTCCACTTGTACCCTCACTTCTATTCCGATCTCCTATCTTCTTCTGATCATCAGTCACTTGTTCTCTAAACAACTATTTCTTTGTTGATGTGTTAGTCGTACATGGGGTTGTAGGTTCTACATTGATTCGCATCTGGATAGGGATATATGCTTCCTCATTATATCTCACTCCAATAGTTTTTATTTCATATGTGGAATGCAGTGTTTCTTCAATGTGCTCTGCATCAGTGATCCAGGTGGATATTGGTGGCCACCCACCTATTCCAACTAGCCCCTCTTGTTCATTTTTGTTCAGCACGTTCTTCTGTACTCCTTTGTAATTGTGGGTTATACACTTATGGGGTTGTCTGAAGCCCCACACATCCTCTTGGTGGATATGGGTGGAATCTCGCCTAATCCAACTGTCTAATTTTGTATGTTTTCATGTCAGGACATCTTGTTGTACTTCCAGGGCCGTTTTGGGGCCCTAAACGTTGATTTGTTTACTCACCATAGTCAAACTGTAGAGATAGTTAGGCTTTGATAGAGGAATTTGTATCTCTATGAAATACCTTTCTAATGGACTATCACGCACCTAAAACAGAGGTCGTATGCAAAATTTATGACCCTGGGAAGTTGAGGTACCAACTTGCCCATAGGGGACCACATGACTTTTGGCGTTTCACCTTCTAGGGTTAGGTTTTTTGGATGTCTATGGTTTTGGAATTCATGAGTAATATAAAACATGCCCCTGGAGCCTCATTGTAATCTATTCTACTCATACGGATGTGCATAGTAGCCACATCTCTTCTCAGAGATAGCTACCACCATTCGAGCAAGTGTTTCAATTCTGCAGTTTTACAGTTTCAGCGTATTTCATTATTCAATAGAAGATATTTTTCACTAGATATATGTGTCATTCTTCATATCTCTATGTTTATTGTATTCAGTTTGTTAATCAGTTTGTTCCACTCCTAAATCTGGATCAATGGTATCAGGGCGGTTTTCTCTTCATTTATTTTTCTTCATCCATGTCCCCAACAAGATCTGGGTACAAGAAGTTGGGACTCGAACCAATCGAGCCATTACAAGATCGACCAAACTGATCCTGAAAACAACCCATGGGGGACGAAAATAAAGATGATGGAGCAGGAGATCCTATTAAAATGTTTCTCTTCGAATCCCTCATGTGACAAAGGAATGAAATGATGGACAACTTCGTACAGATCCTTCGACGACTGCCCACAGGAGAAGCATCTTCATAAATCGTCCATGCAACCTCCTCAAGGTAAAATTAAATTTTGATATTCCATTATTTGAAGGACTAATAGATTTGGATGTTGTAGATAAATGGTTGAATTTTCTCGAAGCGTATTTTTTGGTCCACAATTTTTTTGATAGGAAAAAGATCACTTTTTCACTCCTCAAGGTCATTCCCCTTGTTAAAGATTGGTGGGATACTTACTATGAGCAAAAGGCCGTGGAGGAATCTACACTATTTGTGGTGGCCCCTACATGGGATTCCTTCTAGGATTCCATTAAATAATAGTACTACCATGTTGGATGCTACGAGGACCAGTACACCAGATGGACCACCCTATGTCAAGAAAGGGACCAGATAGTACCAGATTTCACCAATATTTTCCATACCCTATGCACCAAATTGGGTATCAAAGACTTTGAGCATCATTTGGTGCTCAAATATCGCAGTTGTTTGCATATATACATTCAAACAAAAATTGATTTATTGGACATTGCCTCATTGAGCACGACTTATAGAGACATTGTCAAGATCGAGCAGAAATTTAAGGAGAAAATGAGAGAGTTTGGATCCACAAACCCCTCACAGAAAAGTAGGGCAAAGGCAGCCCCAACCCACACAAAAAGGGACCAAGTCAATATGGCCGCCCTCGGGACAACCAATCCAAGCCACAACACAAGAATGGCAATGAGAAGACGAAGAAGGACATGGGAAAATGGTGTGAGTACCACAAAATCCCTTGGCACAACACCGAAGAATGTCGCTCCAAGAAGTCCCTCATGGCCAAATAGAAGGCTTATGAGTTAGAGGTTGATTTTGATTATGAATCAAATCCTAAAGGAGGGAAGCAGATTATCGATTCTGAACCCAGTGCCACTATCAATACCACCAAATTCTGTTGAAGCGGACCAGAAGAACCAGAGGAAGGGGAACGCCTCTTTCACTCACAAATGTGGGTAAAGGGACCTCTGCTTCATTTAATTGTCTATAGCGGTAGTCAGAAGAACCTAATTTTAGTAGAGGTTTTCAAGTGGTTGGCCTTCCCAATGACATCACACCCGCAACCCTACACCATTGGTTGGCTTCTCCTAGGAAGAGATCTTTGTGTCAGCCAACATTGTCATCTGCCCTACGAAATCAAGCCTTTCAAAGATGTTGTATTGTGTGATATTCCTCCCCTTGAAGTTTGTGATGTTCTTTTAGGACAACCATATTTGTGGAAGTGTCACACTATGTATGAGTCTATACCCTGCAGTGTTATTATTACTTTGGGTGGACAATTGTACAGGATACCAAAGGTAGTGTTGCCTACTGCTATTTATTTAATCTCTACTAATTAATGAAGTAAGGTCATCTCACAGACCAGGAAGTTTGTATTCTTTGTGATCCATCCTCATAGTAAGCAGAAGGTCATTGTCACATCAGTGGCCTCTACAAAGAGCCTCTCTTTACATCATATGTAAGTGGACAAGATCATGGAAGAATACAAAGACATCTTCTCCTCAGCTACAGGGGTATCGACACACTGCCAAGTCAAGTATCCATTTGATCTAACCCCCGGTGCAACTCTAACTAATGGACCAGTATATCATCACTCACGGATGGAAAATGATGAAATCAGGCGATGGATCCAAGAGCTTCTTCAAAAGGGGCACATCATACCCATCTCCTCCCCTTGCAGAAGCTCGATTGTACTGGTGAAGAAGAAGGACGAGACATTGAAACTGTGCATTGATTACAGATCCTTAAAAAAATCATAGTCAAGAATCGATACCCCATTCCTAGAATTGATGACCTTCTTGACCAACTCAAGGGGGGAAATTTCTTCAACAATATTGACCTGAAGTCTGGCTACCACCAATTTCCCATCGGACCAATTGACGTATGGAAGACAACCTTCAAATATAAAGAAGTTCTCTTCGAATGGATAAGCATTCCCTTTGGATTAACAAATGCACCAACCACTTTCACGAGGTTGATGGATGATGTATTGAGACCCTTCACCAACTCCTTTGTGGTGGTATATTTGTATGACATCCTCATCTTCAGAAAAACATTGGAGGAGCACATGTGGCATATTCAATAGGTTTTGAGCACTCTATGACAACACAATCTATATGTCAACTTGGAAAAATGTTCTTTTGGCATGAACATGGTACAATACTTGGGCTACATTGTTGATGAGCATGGGTTACATGTTGATCTAGATAAGATCCAAGTCATTCGTGACTCGCCAGCCCCGACCACACTGACCAAGATTCAGAGCTTCTTGGTACTAGCCAAATTCTACCAAAGGTTCATGTTGGGATTCTCCCATATTGCATGGGCCCTCAGCCAGGTGACTAAGGGTGGTGGTAGGGATAAGTTCATGTGGGAGAAGGAGCAACAATTAGCATTCGATGATATGAAGCATCACTTGTGCTCAGCTCCAATACTCTCCTTTATCGATCTGCAGCAATTTTATGAGATTGAGACTGATGCATCTGACTATGTTGTGGGCACAGTTCTCACTCAGAAAGGGTATCCGGTGGAATACCATAGTGAGACACTCTCCAATATTGTCCAGAAATACCCCACCTATGACAAGGAAATGTATTCCAATGTAAAAGAATGTATTTAATGGAAACATTGCATTATGCAAAAAGAGACGATCATACACACTGATCACAAGCCTTTGTAGTTCATACAGACACATGGGAAATTGCATAAGGACCGCCATTAGAAGTGGTCCACCTACCTGAAGCAGTTCCATATCAAAATCAAGTATAAGACAGGTATATCCAATCGTGTTATTGACTACCTCAGTCATACTCTTGTGGCTACACTCACCATTGTGCTCCATTCATGTGGACATGAAGCATCTAAGTGGCCCCAACTTTATCAGCAAGATTTGGACTTCGCCACCACCTATCAACTCTTGAGTACAGGTGTAACTGTCACTGATTTTCGAATTCAGGACAGACTCTTATGCCACCCGGGCCATCTCTGTGTTCCTACAAGAGAGCGTGCAAAGCATATTTGGGAAGCCCACTATAGTCGGGTGGCAGAACATTTTGGCATAGAGAAAACTTTGGTCATTCTTCATAAACATTTTTATTGGCCAAAACTTCGACAGGATGTCAGGAAGTATATCATATATTTCACTTGTTGTGCCATTTCCAAGCCAACCATCAAGAATCAAGGTTTATACACCCCTCTTCCTATGGCCAAGAAGTGTTGGGAATCCATATCAATGGATTACATGTCTAGATTATCATCCACCAAGAAAGGAAATGATTTTGTATTTGTGGTCGTTGATCAATTTTCAAAGATGGCCATCCTCACAGTCTGCAAGAAGAATATCACAGCGTCATATACTGCCAAGATCTTCTTTGAATGAGTGTGAGTCCACTTTGGGATACCACATACCATCATCTCCGACCAGGATAGAAGGTTCCTCACAACATTTTTGTTGAGTCATTGGTCTCTGTTGGACAACAAGCTCACAAAATCCACTACTTTCCACCCCAAAACCAACAACAAAATAGAGGTCATCAATCGGATGATTTTGTGCATCCTGCGCATGTACAATTCTAAGCATCCATATACATGGGACGAGAGTCTCCCCTATGTTCAACAAAGTTACAATAGGGATCTCCATATCTCCACCGACCATAGCCCATTTCAGGTGGTTTTGGGATTCCAATCCTTGGGACCCATTGATTTTTCACTTCCTCTTTCCATCGCATAGACATACCCTTCCCATGATCAATCTGCGATCGAAAAAGCCACTAGATTCATTGAATGGATTCAGCACATCTTCCAACAGGTCCAATATATTTCGTAGAAATCCAATGCTAATTACAAGAAGCGCCATGATCAACACAGGGTACCACACCATTTTCAGGTTGGCGACAAATTTTGGCTTCATTTGTAGAAGGATCGTCTCATGAGACCCCATTGGAATATTTTCCCACTTCGGTATGGGCCTTTCACTATCACTAAGGTGGTGGGTAGAAATTCATTTGAACTCAACACTCCACCCTTCCTTGGCCTACATCTAGTGTTCAATGTGGACCTCCTTCGGTCATATTTTCCACCATTATTGGACACCTCATATATCGCAAAACAACATACACCAATACAGATAAACCCTGACTGAATGGAACAGGCATCCACTGATCATATAGTGGACACAAAGGTCATAGTCAGTCACTAGCAAAGGATCCATCTTTATTGAGTTGTCAAGGCAGGGAAACTCCTACACCAAGGAAAGTGGCTCACCTGAGGAAAAATCCAACAGAATTTTCCTCACCTGATGGGGGAACTCAATGCACTCAAGACCATTTCTTCCTAAGGGGGGAGGATTTACCTAGCTGGATATTGGTGGTGACCCATCTATTCCAACTGGCCCCTCTTGTCCATTTKTTTTCAGCACATTCTTCTGTACACCTTTGTAATTGTGGGTTCTACACTTTTGGGGATTTCTAAAGCCCCACACATCCTCCAGGTGGATATGGGTGGCCTATTGCCTAATCCAACTAGATTATTTTGTATGTTTTCATGTCAKCACATCKTGTTGTACTTCCAGGCCCATTTTGGGGCCCTAAACATTGTTTTTTCTACTCGCCACAGTCAAACTATAGATGATGTAGGAGCATCTCTCCACGCAACCAGCCAACCAGCCAGCCACGTCAACGCGCATGCATTCAAACTGAAGAAGAGGCGTAGCCTCATTTAAATTTGAAATTGAATGTAATTTATTGCTTAGGCTGGTGAGCCATGGAAGCCATGCCTTTGAGCAGGCATTAGGTAGGATCAGCTTTAATGCCAAATCGGCTGAGATCTAGGTCCAGGTGCGGACTAGACAACCATTGAATGAAAATTTATTAGAGTAGGTGAACCTAGAGGGAAGCGCTCGATTGAGCCCTCAGGTAAAAGAGATTTTTAGATCTCATTTTTCAGTAAGTGAATCTAGAGTCAAGTGAATATAGAGAAGAGAAGAGCCAGAGATATCTCAAGAACACTTTGTAAATATAGGCATTTTCCATTTAAATATAATCAGAGGCAGTTTTTCCTGCATTATTCTGTGTTGAATGGATGTCTGTGTGTGTTCTTTATGTATGTTGTATATGTATATGTTTTTATCATGCATTTGCAGGGAGTTTGTGTGATTTCAGGTGAAGGTCTTTGAGGTTTCATTCCATGAGGGCGTGCCAGAGTGTTGTGGACTCTGAATACCAATGCACAGAGGATGCACTTATGAACTCTGAGGAGTCAGACAAAGACGTGCTGTGGCACAAGGACTGGAGTCAACAAATCAAAGGAAGACCTCAAGGTTGTTGAACACCTTGGAGGCAAGGCTTTGTATGAGAGACACAGTTGCAGACAGAATTCTGCTGTGGATTCTGTAAGAGCTCTGCCAAGTGGGCATTGAGCACAGGCACAAGGTGCAGTTGAAGAAGGAACTCTATTGTGAGTTCAGACAGAAGCTCTGAGGAGTTCTGTGAAGCTCTTACAGGTGGGCATTGAGCAGGTGCATAGGTGCACAAGAGAAGAAGACAGAACTACTGAACGTTCTGCGAGAGGAAACTCCGCCAGGAGGGCGTCGAGGAAGTGTGCAGACAGGCACAGACAAAGGAGAAGAGAACTCTCTTGAGTTATGCCATTTGAAGGAAGAGTCCACTGAAAGATCTTCACTGGGTTGCTGAACAACCAGAGAGACTCAGCAAGAGGTTGCTTGAGCAAACAGAGAGCCAGGAAGGAATTTTATTCTCCATCTGTGGGAGAAGAAAGGAAAAATCCCTTAGGGGTCTGAGTGGTTGCAGAAGCTCAGAAGAGGTAGCACCAGCGTGTGCATGAGAAGACTCTGCAGGAGCGCGGACATCGGAATCTTTTAAGGATTCGAGAACAACAAGCTCAGAAGAAATAGCGTCGTGGAGAATGCACGGCGAGACTCAGGGTTGTAGAGCTCGCAGAGAAAATAGACAAAGGTCGAGGCCTTTAGAACCTTGGAAATTCTCCCAAGGCAGGAAGAAAGCGCAGGAAGCTCGAGAGGAGCAGCTACAGTCGTTAGATCGGTAAGAGAAGGAATCTGGACCATTGGTTTCTATGTCCAGGAGGAGCTTAGGAGGAGCCCACGAAAGGAGGAGATCGACAGCCGTCGAATCTCACTCAGAAATCCCGTAAACCGTTGGATCGGGAGAAGATGATCAGAGTTTAGCCTCTGGAGGAGCACAGGGGAGGAGAACGGATCTGATCTGTCAGATCTAGAACAAATCGCTGACAGCCATTGGATATGCAGAAGTTGCGAGGAATTTAAGTCCTCGTGAGCAGGAGGAGAAATCCCGACAAGAGGAGAGGCATCAAGATATTGGCCATCGAGAAATCGGAGTTCCCGAGGTCGTAAGAATCGGGACACTTCAAGTCTCGAAACCGCAACAGGATCTCAACCATATGTCTAAGGAAGGACACATGGCAGTGATCGAGCACCACTGGGAAAAACCTCGACAGGGGGGCCATCTATCGGCATATTGGGGATCCGTAAATCGGCACTCCCGTGGACAAGAGATCGGGGAAACCTAAGATGAAAACCCCGACATATCTGAGCCGTCCGTTCAGGGGGGATAGGTGTCAGGAATCTGTATTGAGTCGGCATATCATCCATCGGGAAATCGGAGTTCCTGAGGTCGAAAGAACCGGGACATCGAAAGTCTCGAAATTTCGGGGGAATCGAGACCGTCCATCGGGAAGGGACGCACGTAGGAGATCGGCGCTATCGGGAAAGGGCCGACAAGGAAGCCATCCATCAGAGTTTGGTTCATCAGGATATCGGTGATCCCGGTGACAAGTGGGTTGTGCACATTGAAATCGTGAAACGCGAAACCCCGATCAGTGGGGAACAGCTGTCAGCACATCAGTGTTGAGGAAGGCGTCATAGTGGAAGCCTTCTATTAGTGCAACGAAGAGTCGGGATTCGAGGAGTCGGGAATCCCGTAGGCGTATGTATTTTGACATCGCAAACCCTGAAACCCCGATGAGAGGTATGGCTGAGGTCATATGGTAGTGGTCACGTGGACTAGGGCCTAGCCAGGAGGGTTAGCGCATAAAGGGCGCATCAGGTTTTTGAAGTTTGAAATCCTGACAGGAAGGTAAGGCTGCGGTCTTATGAACTCTGGTCATATGGGCCGAGGACCTAGTAGGAGGGATAGCACATGAAAAGGGTGCATCGGTGATCGGGGATTGACGAGGTGAGAAATTTTCGACAACAGAAATACCGAAACCCCGAAGCCCGATAAGAGTTTTCCCGTGGGGAAATTGATCACAGTAAAGTGCAGAAGGCCATGTGGAGGTGAGAAAGGACCTGTGGATCTGGGTCATATTTCATCATTGATTCCCGAGGGAATCCAAGGAGCCACTGAAGGCTCAGCAGAAGGGTGAAATTGATCGATCCTTAAGGCTGGGAGGTCAGGTGCAGAGACCCTGCGGGGTATGTAGGAGCATCGCGCCATCAGGTGGTATCAGAGCTAGTTCTTGTCTGTATATTTCAGGCAAGAAGAGGCAGAGGAGGAAAACACTATGATACACATCAAGTGGTATCAGAGCAGATTGCTTGTCTGTATATTTCAGGCAAGAGGAGAAAGGAGGAGGCGGAAGAAGACAGAGTTGTTGAGGACTCTGTAATGATTGTTGGCAGGTAGGAAGCAATCAAGGAGACAGTCAGGAGGACTGTAAGATGAAGCTGGATACACTCTTGATGCAGAGTGATAGAAGCAGGTCTACCAGGGAGGTGGATAAACATAGCAAGATGGCTACTTAAGGCCATAAGCAAGTTGAAAAGAAGAGCCCAGAGCTGATGAGCACAACAGAGATGGATAAAGATCTCGCTGACATAAAGCGAGAGATGGAAGATCTCGAATTGAAGATGCGGCAGAATAGGAAGCCAAGATGGGTATATGAGTGGCCCATGCAGAAGCCAAAGGCAAGTTGTCCAGTCAAGCAGTTGATGGTCAGGAGACAACATAGGCTGTTGAGAAAATGGTTGAGGTATGTTGAAAACCTCAAGGCCACTGAGGAGGAAGAAATGGTTCACATCTGTGATCCAGAGATTGGAGACATTCTCGGTGAGGAGAATGATTAGAGATCGTTGCTGGATCTCATATATTGCCAAGAGGGTAGTGGAAGGTTTACATATTGCTAGATGGGCAAGGGAACAGAGATGAGATCGGCTGAAGATCCCATGGACTGTCAGGAGGACAGTGAGGAAATTTCGCATTGCCAGCTGGGCAATGGAGAGAGGTCGTTGCGGGATCTCGAAGACTGCCAAGAGGGCAGTGAGAGTGTCTCATATTGCCAGGTGGGTAGAGATGAGCGTTTGAGACTATCTGAAAGTCTCAGGGACTCAGAGGAGAGTTCAAGTCAGCATTGGGTGCTGATGAAGATGGGATCGGTTGATCTCAAAGTCTGTCAGGAAGGCAGCGGAAGCATCCCATATTTCCAGATGGGCAAGGATGAACTGATGAGTCAGATTCATCCTGAGAAGCTGACAGAGCAGGAAAGCTCAAATTTGGATCAGCAGATGCAGCTGACAGCGGAGAACCTGAGAAGCCAAATGATGATTGGGGGAATTCAAATATTACTACAATTTGCCCCGGAGGAGGCAGAAAATTGTGTTGCCGATACAGCAACAGCAATAGAACAGTCAGTTGTGACTGTCGAAAGGGAATTGGAGCTGACAGTAGAAGAAGCAGAAGGAGAAGATGAGCATTCTGAGGAATGGATCAATATTCTCAGCCATGAAGCTGAAAGGACTGCAACATGGGAGGTTGCAGAAGCGGAGGAAGAAGGAGCAGACAACATATGTTTTGTTGAGTTGTGGTAGTAGATGGAAGTGCTGGAAGAAAGGGTGAGAGTGCAGGGAAGGCACATCCAACAGGTCAGGTTGGAAGATGAAGGAGGAGGCATGGGAGATCATGATGATCTTCCCATGTGCCAGAAATTTTTTCACCTGAGGAGACTGCATGAACAAAACCAGCCATTGGAGTAGCTGGACGAAGTGATCAGTGAGATCATGGAGTTGATGTTGAAGCTAGCGGAGACTTCCAGTAGGGAGAGGCTGAGCAGAAGAGCAGCAGCAGCAACAGCAGCGCAGAAGCAGCAGCAGCAACAACAACAAATTGGAGAAGATGGAATGCTCCAAAGACTTATTTGGGATCCAGGCGGATTTCCAACAACTCAGAGGGAAAGCGCATGAGCAGGAGCTCATGATTTTGCAGCTGAGGAGTATGATGCAGGAGCATCTCTCCACGCAGCCAGCCAGTGACCAGCCACGTCAGCGCAAATTCATTCAAGCTGAAGAAGAGGCGCAGCCTCATTTAAATTTGAAATTGAATGTAATTTATTGCTTAGGCTGGTGAGCCATGGAAGCTGTGCCTTTGAGCAGGTGTTAGGTAGGATCGGATTTAATGCCAAATTGGCTGAGATTTAGGTCCAAGTGTGGACTAGACAACCATTGAATGAAAATTTATTAGAGTAGGTGAACCTGGAGGGAAGCGCTCGATTGAGCCCTCAGGTAAAAGAGATTTTTAGATCTCATTTTTGAGAAAGTGAAGCTAGAGTCAAGTGAAGATAGAGAAGAGAAGAGCCAGAGAGAGCTCGAGAACACTTTGTAAATACAAGCATTTTCCATTTGAATATAATTAGAGGCAGTTTTTCCTGCATTATTCTGTGTTGAATGGATGTCTATGTGTGTTCTTTATGTATGATGTAGATGTATATGTTGTTATCATGCATTTGCAGGGAGTTTGTGTGATTTTAGGTGAAGGTATTTGAGGTTTCATGCCATGAGGGCGTGACAGAGTGCTATGGACTCTGAATACCAGTGTACAGAGGATGCACTTCTGAACTCTGAGGATTCAGAAAAAGATGTGCTGCGGCACAAGGACTGGAGTCAACAACTCAAAGGAAGACCTCAAGGTTGTTGAACACCTTGGAGGCAAGGCTGTGTATGAGAGACACAGTTGCAGACAGAATTCTGCTGTGGATTCTGTAAGAGCTCTGCCAAGTGGGCATTGAGCACARGCACAAGGTGTAGTTGAAGAAGGAAATTTGTTGTGAGTTCAGACAGAAGCTCTAAGGAGTTCTGTGAAGCTCTGCCAGGTGGGMATTGAGCAGGTGCATAGGTGCACAGGCGAAGAAGACAGAACTACTGAACGTTCTGCGAGAGGAAACTCCGCCAGGAGGGCGTCGAGGAAGTGTGCAGACAGGAACAGACAAAGGAGAAGAGAACTCTCTTGAGTTATGCCATTTGAAGGAAGAGTCCACTGAAGGATCTTCACTGGGTTTCTGAACACCCAGAGAGACTCAGCAAGAGGTTGCTTGAGAAAACAGAGAGCCAGGAAGGCATTTTATTCTCCATCTATGGGAGAAGAAAGGGAAAATCCCTTAGGGGTCTGAGTGGTTGCAGAATCTCATAAGAGGTAGCACCAGCATGTGCATGAGAAGACTCTGCAGCAGCACGGACGTCGGAATCTTTTAAGGATTCGAGAACAACAAGATCAGAAGGAATAGCATCGTGGAGAATGCATGGCGAGACTCAGGGTTGTAGAGATCGCAGAGAAAACAGACAAAGGTCGAGGCCTTTGGAACCTTGGAAATTCTCCCAAGGCAGGAAGAAAGCGTAGGAAGCTCGAGAGGAGCAGCTATAGCCGTCAGACCGGAAAGAGAAGGAATCTGGACCGTTGGTTTCTACGTCCAGGAGGAGCCTAGGAGGAGCCCACAGAAGGAGGAGATCGACAGCCGTCGGATCTCACTCAGAAATCTTGTAAACCGTTGGATCGGGAGAAGATGATCAGAGTTTATCCTCTGGAGGAGCACAGGGGAGGATAATGGATCTGAGCCGTCAGATCTGGAACAGATCTCTGACAGCCATCGGATCTACAGAATTTGTGAGGAAGTTAAGTCCTCATGAGCAGGAGGTGAAATCCCGACAAGAGGAGAGGCATCGGGATATCGACCATCGGGAAATCGGAGTTCCCGAGGTCGTAAGAATCGGGACACTTCGAGTCTCGAAACTGCTACAGGATCTCAACCATCCATCTAAGGAAGGACACGTGGCAGCGATCGAGCACCACTAGGAAAAACCCCGACAGGGGGGGGCATCTATTGGCATATCGGGGATCGGTAAATCGGCACTCCCGTGGACAAGAGATCGGGGAAACCCAGGTTGAAAACCCTGACATATATGAGCCATCTGTTCAGGGGGGACAGGTGTCAGGAATCTGTATTGAGTTGGCATATCGTCCATCGGGAAATTGGAGTTCCTGAGGTCGAAAGAATCGGGACATCGAAAGTCTCGAAATTCTGGGGGAATCGAGACCGTCCATCGGGAAGGGACGCACGTAGGAGATCGGCGCTATCGGGAAAGGGCTGACAAGGAAGCCATCCATCGGAGTTTGGTTCATCGGGATATTGGTGATCCCGGTGACAAGTGGGTTGTGCACTTTGAAATCGTGAAACGCGAAACCCCGATCAGTGGGGAACAACTGTCAGCACATCAGGGCTGAGGAAGGCGTCATAGTGGAAGCTAGTTGTCAGTGCAACGGAGAGTTGGGATTCAAGGAGTCGGGAATCCTGTAGGTGTATGTATTTTGACATCGCAAACCCCAAAACCCCGATGAGAGGTATGGCTGAGGTCATATGGTAGTGGTCACTTGGACCAGGGCCTAGCCAGGAGGGTTAGAGCATAAAGGGCGCATCGGGTTTTTGAAGTTTGAAATCCCGACAGGAAGGTAAGGCTGTGGTCTTATGAACTCTAGTCATATGGGCCGAGGACCTAGCAGGAGAGCTAGCGCATGAAAAGGGTGCATCGTTGATCGGGGATTGGCGAGGTGAGAAATTTTTGACAACGGAAATACCGAAACCCCGAAGCCCGATAAGAGTTTTCCCGTGGGGAAATTGATCACGGTAAAGTGCAGAAGGCCATGTGGAAGTGAGAAAGGACCTGTGGATCTGGGTCAGATTTCATCAGTGATTCCCGAGGGAATCCAAGGAGCCACTGAAGGCTCAGCAGAAGGGTGAAATTGATCGATCCTTAAGGCCGAGAGGTCAGGCGCAGAGACCCTGCGGGGTATGTAGGAGCATCGCGCCATCAATAGACATAGATAGAGTTTGATGGTGGAATGTGTAGTTCTATGATATACCTTTCCAACGATCTATAATGCGCCCAAAAATAAGGTTGTATGAAAAAGTTACAACCTTGGGAATTTGAGGTACCAACTTACACCAGCTTACCCATAGGGGCCCACGTGACTTTTGGTGTTTCACTTTCTAGGGTTAGGTTTTTTGGATGTCTAGGGTTTTGGAATTCATGAGTAATATAAAAAAGAACTCTGAGCCTCATTTTAACCCATTCTTCTTAGACGGATGTGCGTAGCAGCCACATCTCTTCTCAGAGATAGCTACCACCATTCGATCAAGTGTTTCAGTTCTGCAATTTTACAGTTTTAGCCTATTTCATTATTCAATAGAAGATATTGTTCACTAGATATCTGTGTTGTTATTCATATGTATTTGTTTTTTGTATTCATTCTGTTAATCATTTCGATCTTCTCCTAAATCTGGATCAATCACGGAGATCCTCTACCTCTTCCTCATCATTTTCGAAGCCTTCCCTCTCGACTACTTCTCTTTTCTTTCTATTGAGCTTATATTGGTAGGGTCTTCCACTGCGTGTCATTCCTACCTTCTACATAATTTCCTGGATATCCTCTTGATACATCATAATGGGATATTTCTCATTACTATTCTCTTCTCTATCCATTTCCCCCTCCATCTAATACCTTCCTCAGGTTTCCCCCAACTCCCCCATGCGCGCAGGGTAGTTTAGTTGTCTGATTCCATAGTTAATACTCCTTTATCATGCAATAATCTCTTGATTGAAGTGTACAATGAACTTATGTACATTCCCCTTGGGACCTTAAGAAACTCTTTCTATACTACATTGTAAGACTTCGATGTATCTACTACAAACTCGGTGATATACCCCTCTACAATGTTGTCTAGCCATAAATCTATTGCACACATGAATTTTTTATTCACCCTTTTCAACCGCACGATATTCTCGTCTGTCCACTCCACTAATCTAACTTTATTTTTCAGATGGGTATCTTTCAACCAGGTTATCCACTCCTACAATAGTGTGGGAAAATCATTAAAGAAACTTTTTTGTAGTTCACTAAATACTTATCTCTCCAAATATTTCCTTAGCTTAAACATAGAGCTTATATTATCTTTGTGTGAAAACTATAGCTCTTGAACTATCAACCATCTTTCAATATCCTATTTTGTGGGGTTCCAATCTAAAAACATCCCCTTTCTTAATCCCTCATGCTATACTATGTGAAACATCCATCCCTATCTAATCTCCTGAGTTCCAACCAACAATGGAACCATTTTTGGGTTACTTGGATTGACCCGGGTTCTAAATATAGGATTACCAACAAGCCCTTCTACCATAGGCCCTTATGGATACAATAAGGCAACACATCACATAGAGTGCACTATGAAGTCTCACCCAAGATGGCTTCTATGGGTGGTTGTAGGACTCAGATGTCTGCAACCTTGGGATGGGATGTGTATCTCTCAAAGGCATCTAACCTACATATGTCAACCTTCAAACCCTCATTGGATTTTATGCCAAACCACTGTCACCATTATTTTGATAGGACTTATTTAACCATTATAACCACATGTGTTCAATGACAAGAATTATCTACTGTAACACAAGATTTTGATCTAAACACTAGCTAGATCATTCATTTATTTAGTTTTGTTCTGCATAGTTTGTTAGCTTATTCTTACTACACAGTGTTCATTTCTTTATCATATAACATATTCATCATAAAATATCATTAAATTAAATGCAAACATAACACACTGCATACACTCACATTAAACACAGATATATCATGGTTCACCCCCCCCTTGGGGCTACGTCCACAAATATTTGTCGCTTGGTCTCTTTATTCATATTCTTGCAAAACCTAGTGTTTTCCACTGTACAATTCTTCCGCCATTATATTCGACCTCCACATATCACAAAAATATCTCAACAAGATATTCTACTCAACCCAAAAAGACCTAATACAACCTTAACAACAAAAAAGGACAACCACCCTCTCCTCGTCCTAATACATTCTACTTAAAAAAAACTAGAACAAAGTCCTTACAAAAACCCTAACTCTAAAAGGATTAGATTTGTCCACTTTCTCCTTGACTTCGTCTCGACTGGTCCTTGATCCAACGGCTACTCCAATTTAGCGCTTTTCCACTTTCCAACTTCTCTGTAGCAGTTTGTCCACTTTCTAACTACTTTTCTCGACGCGTGTTTTCCCTTATTTTCAACGTTGGTTTTCCTCTTTTTTCGATGCACTCTCATGTTTTCCGATGCTACTATGATTCCTTCAAAACTTCTTCAATTTTTCCAAAAACTGGCCTGTGCAAACATCAAAACTTAGTTAAGATTTACATTGGCTTCTCACTATTCCAACTTGTTCATGGAGTTGAATCATTTTTTCCTATTAAATGTGAAGTTCCTTCACTTAAAATAGCTGGAGAGCTCCTTCCAGACACGACTCAATTCAAAGAATGCCTAATTTATCTTGAACATCTCAATGAGAAACATCAAGATGAAGCTTTTGAAAATGAAGCACATAAGAAATGATTGAAGTCCTAGTAGGTTAAGTTTGTCCTTCCGAGGGTGTTCTCTGAGGGAGACCTCATTTTGGTCTACAACCAGGACAAGGATGCCTTTGGGGAAGGAAATTTTAACCTTATGTGGTTCATCCCTTATGTCATACAATGGGTTTTAGAGAAAGGATCCTATGAGCTTACATATTTTGAAGGAAATGTGTTGTTTGAGCCCATAAATGGTCTCTACATGAATAAGTACTATGCTTAGGCCCGCTGGTTTGAGCATTAGCACTCTTGTATTTTAATGTCTATATTTTACCTAGCGTTGTTTATGTTTTTGGTCTTTTTGTTTCTTTAGTGATCGATGTGCTTCTGTTGTGTTGCAAATTCCCAAGGAGTTGTTCATTTACTTTGGATTCGATGATGGCACTAGTCACCCTACTCGACACCTAGCATCTGTTGCTTGGGTGATTTATTCACCTTCTAGGAAGTTAGTGTCTGTTCGAGGTGCATATCTCAGGGAAAATACCAACAATGTTGTTGAATATAATGTTGTTATTGAGATTTCAAAAGATGCATTGTCTTATGTTATTTATCACCTTCAAGTGTTCATGGATTTGCAATTGGTAGTTTCACAATTAAATGGTGTGTATCAAGTTCGATATCCAGTGTTATTACTCTTTTTCCTTAGGGTGCATCTTCTGGAACGTTTTTTTGAGTTCATTACTTAAAGCATGTTCCTAGGAGAGATAATGAGTTAGTTGATGCTTATGCTAATTATGTGTTAGATTGGCATGTATATCATCATTAAAGTAAAGCACACAGAAACACATGTAAATATATGCTTTTGCAAGTAAAATATAAAATGTATATAACGCAAAAAATATAATATATATATCAAAATGAGATCCATCAAGTACAAAGTACGGGGTCTCCTATCCCTCGAAGGTCATATAATGTTATACAAGTACAAAATTTTTCTATGAGCATGTAATATGTCTAGACCTGAGGCCGGTGCACCCTATCATAACAAACTATGACATTTTCCAAATGTTATAACAGTCGGACCCATGGCCTGGGTACTCCTATGACATGTCATTGCATGCCTACGGAGAGGTCGTCAATGGTCACCATAGGCACATTGCGCATGAGGAACTCAAAGTTTCATCCCACACTAATAAAAGTCCTCACTACATCATCTCTCGGTCATGCCTCATCTCTTCCTCATTGTCTATGTCGCGATACATTAGCTGGTCTCACGGGTGCTCTATCTACTTAAGAGTAAGTTACTTGTTAGTACGTTGGATCTCATTAAAAGTTCTAAATAGTTATATATTTCCAAAACTTAAAAATTAAATAACACAAAATGAAAGGTTACCTATGTCATGTAGCTCATCTCCGGCAGGGATGATGACATCAGGGTCGTTGGTGAAGTCAATGCTCACATATGGGTAGTCCTCGATGAAGGGAGTCACTCCCACCAGCCAAAGAAGTCATCATCGAATGGGTTGGACATTTGTCCACCTTCTAAGCGAGTTATGAGCTCAATCCATTGAACCATGGTTGGCCATGGTCGTAAGTGTCCTTGTATCTATGTTCATGGGCTCATCATGGGCACCCACTCGAAGAAGAATGTGCATAGGACTCTACCAAAGAAAAAAGTATTTTCTTTCCCAAGCTTGCAGTATGTCAATTGTTCTTTCATGTTGTTAAGCATAGTAGTAATCCAGTCATACATAGTGGGGCGTAGGCATTCAACCCCATAATGAATTTGTGCCTACAATGCCAAATGTAAAATGTATAAGATAACTCGGAGACTCAAGTTGGTTATTTTCTTGATTCGCACTTGCGAGCCAGTCTTCTAAGTACTGGAAATGCAGTACTCGTTGAAAAAATAATTGATACTCCGGCATCCTCCCCAAGATTGGAAGTTTTGTACTTCCCCTCTCCTTGATAGACTGGTAATGAAGTAAATGTCTTCAATCGTAATGGTCAAAGACTGTCCAACGAGAATGAATTCCTCATCATCTAAGTTCCAATGATCAATTAGGAGATTTAGTAATCTACTTTTTTCTCTCATGCAGCCAACTTGAAAAAACTTGTACATGCCTCAAGCACGCAGAGCTTGTTTTTCCTCGTCATTATCAAAGAATGCTCGATCCACCTCTTCATGTTCGCGTTCTCTCTAGAGAATGGACATCATGTTCAATTTCCAAAGGATTTTTTGAGTTAGTTTTATTTTTCAAATCCTTTCCTACGGATCTGTGAACTTCAGTTAGAAAAGTTGTGGATATCCACGACTAGTGTTTCTGTTGATTAAGGTTGGTTGTCATTGATGTCAACCCTTGAAGAAATCCCTGTAGCACAAAGGTTTGGGTAATGGACCCAATATTGTTTGATGTAAATATGACTCATTATTGTTTTTTCATGGTTGATAAGAAGTAAATATGGATGAACTCCAAAGTGGTCCCCTTATGGTGAAATCTCTCACGGGAAGACGCTTTGCGGAGTAATAGAACCCATGCTTAATTGTGGAATAATGAGATGAAGCATAATGAATTTTTCAGGGAAACTATCCTATATGGATAGTTCTTTTCATGTCATTTCCAAAGGTATGTAGAACATCACATAATTTCTCACGGTTAGAGAGTTATGACCATGTGAAGTTGGAGAACCCGGGTTTGGGTAATGGACCCAAGTTTTTTTGATGGATAACAATATGATTTTTTCTATATTTGAAGGTAATACTATTCTATATGGATATTAAATTTCATTCCATTTCTGGTGGTATGTGTAATGTCACATAACTCCTCACGGTTTGAGAGTTATGGCCTTATGAAGTTGGAGGACCCTCATATGTCATCTAGAAGCCCCAAAAGGTCAAAGTAGTCAAAGTGGTTTAAGAGATTTTAAAAGGTAAATAATAAAGTGAAGTGATGAGAGTATTATAATTCAAAGTGAATACAAAATAAATTATT